>JAWUZG010000357.1:600000-777820 GCA_036785705.1 Acanthornis magna
GTGGGGCTGGGGGGTCAGTGGGGCTGGGGGGGTCTGGGGTCAGTGGAGCTGGGGGGGGCAGTGGGGCTGGGGGGTCAGTGGGGCTGGGGGGTCAGTGGGGCTGAGGGTCAGTGGGGCTGGGGGGGTCAGTGGGGCTGGGGGTGTTTGGGGTCAGTGGGGCTGGGGGGGGTCAGTGGGGCTGGGGGGCCAGTGGGGCTGGGGGTGTCTGGGGTCAGTGGGGCTGGGGGGGTCAGTGGGGCGGGGGGGTCTGGGGTCAGTGGGGCTGGGGGGTCAGTGGGGCTGGGGGGGTTTGGGGTCAGTGGGGCTGGGGGGTCAGTGGGGCTGGGGGGTTTGGGGTCAGTGGGGCTGGGGGGTCAGTGGGGCTGGGGGGGTCTGGGGTCAGTGAGGCTGGGGGGACATGTGAGGATCTCAGGGGTTGGGGAGGAACCTGGGGGGGGTCCTGGAGGTGACCCGAGAGTGACCCTGAGGTGCCCCAGGGGTGACCCAGAGGTGCCCCGAGGGTGACCCGAGTGCCACCCCGCAGGTGACGCGCTGCTATTTCGAGGGGGGGTACCGGGACACCCCCGTGTACCTGCTGGGGGACCTGGGCTGTGACCACACCCTGCCCGGCCCCGCCATCGTCATCGACACCAACAGGTGGGGACAGGGACCCCCGGGGTGGGGGGTCCTGTGAGGATCCTGGGGACAGTGGGACCCCCAGGACGTGGTGGGACCATGGGGACAGTGGGACCATGGGGGACAGTGAGACCCCCAGGATGTGGTGGGACCCCCAGATGTGGTGGGACCCCCAGGACGTGGTGGGACCATGGGGGATGGTGGGACCCCGGGGACAGTGGGACCCCCAGGATGTGGTGGGACCCCCAGATGTGGTGGGACCCCCAGGTTGTGGTGGGACCATGGGGGACAGTGGGACCCCCAGGACGTGGTGGGACCATGGGGGATGGTGGGACCCTGGGGACAGTGGGACCCCCAGGATGTGGTGTGACCATGTTGGAGATGCTGAGACCCCCAGGATGTGGTGGGACCCCCAGGATGTGGTGGGACCCCCAGGATGTGGTGGGACCATGTTGGAGATGCTGAGACCCCCAGGACACGGTGGGCTCTTGGCTGGGGGGATTTTGGGGACCCCAAGGCCTCGTGGTGTCCCCAGCACCATCGTGGTGGAGCCAGGCTGCGTGGCCACCCTGACGCCCCTCGGGGACATCTGCATCGAGGTGGGCGCGGGACCCCCGCGGGCCCTGGGGACGGAGCTCGACCCTGTCCAGCTGTCCATCTTCTCCCACCGCTTCATGAGCATCGCAGGTGGGGGTCCCGCGGGATTTGGGGGGTCCCGCGGGGGTCTCTGGGGGCGTTCCCTTGGGGTGTCCCAGTTTTGGGGTGTCCCTTGAGGGTCCCCACTGGAGGGACCCCTCTGTCAAAACCCTGTTCCCTATGGCAGACCCAGGACTGGGGGTCCCGGAGCGATTCCGGGGGGGTCCCAGGGTGGTTCCTGGGGGTCCTCGGGGTCTCCCCAGGATCTGCCCGGTTTTTGGGGTGTCCCCAACTGCAGGGACCCCTCTGTTCAAACCCATCCCCATGGCAGACCCAACCCGGGGGGTCCCGGGGGTCTCGGAGTGGACCCGCAGTGGTCCCCGGGGGTGTCCGGTTTCCGCGGTGGTCCCGCGGTGGTCCCGGGGTGGTCCATGGGATCTGCGATTCCCGGGGTGGTCCCAGGATGATCCCGGGGTGGTTCCGGGGTGGTCCCAGGGTGTTCCCAGGGCGGTCCCACGGTGGTCCCACGGTGGTCCCGGGGTGGTCCCGTGGTGATTCAGGGGGTCCCGGGGTGGTCCCAGGGCGGTCCCACAGTGGTCCCAAGGCTCTGTGGTTTTCGGGGTGATCCCAAAGTGGTCCCGGGGGTCCCGGGGTGTTCCCAGGGTGGTCCCGGGGTGGTCCCCGGGGCTCTGCGGTTCCCGGGGCGGTCCCACGGTGTTCCCAGAATGGTCCCGCGGTGGTCCCAGGGTGGTCCCAGGGTGGTCCCGGGGCCCTCCGGTTTCCGGTATGGTCCCAGGGTGGTCCAGGGGGTCCCGGTGTGGTCCCGGGGGTCTCGCGGTGGTCCCAGGATGATCCCGGGGTGGTTCTGGGGTGGTCCCGGGGCAGTCCCACGGTGGTCCCAAGGCTCTGTGGTTTTCGGGGTGATCCCAAAGTGGTCCCGGGGGTCCCGGGGTGTTCCCAGGGTGGTCCCGCGGTGGTCCCGGGGGTCTTGGGGCGGTCTCGCGGTGGTCCCAAAGTGGTCCCGGGGGTCTCGCGGTGGTCCCAGGATGATCCAAAGGTGATCCCGGGGTGGTCCCCGGGCTCTGCGGTCCCCGGGGTGGTCCCGCGGTGTTCCCAGGGTGGTCCCGCGGTGGTCCCCGGGGTCCCACGGTGGTCCCGCGGTGGTCCCGGGGTGTTCCCAGGGTGGTCCCGGGGTGGTCCCCGGTGCTCTGCAGTTTCCGGGGTGATCCCGGGGTGGTCCCGGGGTGTTCCCGGGGGTCCCGGGGTGTTCCCAGGGTGGTCCCGGAGTGGTCCCCGGGGCTCTGCGGTTCCCGGGGCGGTCCCGCGGTGGTCCCGAGGTGGTCCTAGGTTGGTCCCAGGGTGGTCCCGGGGCCCTCCGGTTTCCGGGATGGTCCCAGGGTGATCCAGGGGGTCTCGGTGTGGTCCCGGGGGTCCCGGGGTGTTCCCAGGGTGGTCCCGGGGGTCCCCGGGGTGTTCCCAGGGTGGTCCCGCGGTGGTCTTGGGGTGTTCCCGGGGGTCCCGGGGTGTTCCCAGGGTGGTCCCGGGGTGGTCCCCGGGGCTCTGCGGTTCCCGGGGCGGTCCCGCGGTGGTCCCGGGGTGTTCCCGGTGGTCCTGGGGTGGTCCCAGGGTGGTCCCGGGGTGCCCCTGAGGTGCCGTGTCCCCCCGCAGAGCAGATGGGGCGCATCCTGCAGCGCACGGCCATCTCCACCAACATCAAGGAGCGCCTGGACTTCTCGTGCGCCCTGTTCGGGCCCGACGGGGGGCTCGTGTCCAACGCCCCCCACATCCCCGTGCACCTGGGCGCCATGCAGGAGGCCGTGCAGTTCCAGGTCGGGGGGATTTGGGGTTTTTTGGGGGGTCCCAGGGCTTTGCAGTTCCAGATTTGGGGGATTTGGGGGGATTTGAACAGTCCAGGAGGAGTTTGGGGGGTCCCAGGGCTTTGCAGTTCCAGATTTGGGGGATTTAGGGGTTTTTTGGGGGGTCCCAGGGCCATGCAGGAGGCCGTGCAGTTCCAGGTCGGGGGGATCTGGGGGATTTGGGGGGTCCCAGGGCTTTGCAGTTCCAGATTTGGGGGGATTTGGGGGGATTTGAACAGTCCAGGAGGAGTTTGGGTGGTCCTAGGGCTTTGCAGTTCCAGATTTGGGGAATTTGGGGGGTTTTGGGGGGTCCCAGGGCTTTGCAGCTCCAGATTTGGGGGATTTAGGGGTTTTTTGGGGGGTCCCAGTGCCGTGCAGCTCCAGATTTGGGGGGATTTGGGGGGATTTGAATGCTCCAGGAGGAGTTTGAGGGTCCCAGGGCCATGCAGGAGGACGTGCAGTTCCAGGTCAGGAGGATTTGGGGGATTTTGGGTTTTTTGGGGGGGTCCCAGAGCTTTGCAGTTCCAGATTTGGGGGATTTGGGGTTTTTTGGGGGGCTCCCAGTGCCGTGCAGTTCCAGATTTGGGGGATTTGGGGGGATTTGAACAGTCCAGGAGGAGTTTGGGGGGTCCCGGGGCTGTGCAGTTCCAGGTCAGGGGAGATTTGGGGGATTTTGGGGGGATTTGGGGTTTTTCGGGGGTCCCAGGGCCGTGTGGTTCCAGGTTCAAGGGAATTTAGAAGTTTTTTAGGGGGTCTCAGGATCGTGCTGTTCCAGGTTGGGGGGATTTGGGGTATTTAGGGTTTTTTTGGGGGGTCCTGGGGCCGTGCAGTTCCAGATTTGGGGGATTTAGGGGTTTTTTTGGGGGTCCCAGGGCCATGCAGGAGGCCGTGCAGTTCCAGGTCGGGGGGATTTGGGGGGTTTTTTGGGGGTCCCAGTGCCGTGCAGTTCCAGATTTGGGGGATTTGGGGTTTTTTGGGGGGTCCCAGGGCCGTGCAGTTCCAGATTTGGGGGGATTTGGGGGGGTTTGGGGGGATTTGAATGCTCCAGGAGGAGTTTGAGGGTCCCAGGGCCATGCAGGTAGCTGTGCAGTTCTGGATTTGGGGGGGATTTGGGGTTTTTTGGGGGGTCCCGGGGCCATGCAATTCCAGATTTGGGGGGGATTTGGGGTTTTTTTGGGGGTCCCAGGGCCGTGCAGTTCCAGGTTTGGGGGATTTGGGGGTTTTTTGGGGGCTCCCAAGGAGGACTTTGGGGTGGCATTGGGGGAGGTTTAGGGCGATCCTGGTGACATTTGGGGACTTTGAGGGGTCCCGGGAGGGTCCTGGGGGGGTTCTGACCCCACTGACCTCCCCGTGCCCCCCCAGATCCATAATCTTGGGGGTCCTGGAGGGGATTTGGGGAGATTTGGGGGGTCCTGAACACAATTTGGGGAGTTTGGGGCGGGAGCTACGGGAGGGGGATTTGGGGGGTCCCAGAGGGGATTTGGGGGATCCCGGAGTGGATTTGGAGGGTCCCGGAGGGGGATTTGGGGTCTCAGAGGGGATTTGGGGTACCGGGGGGGTCCTGGGGGGGTTCTGACCCCCCCGCGCCCCCCCAGATCCATAACCTTGGGAATCCTGGGGGGGATTTGGGGAATTCGGAGCCAAGAGAGGGAAATCTGGGGGATTTGGGAGATTTGGGGGGTCCTGGAGGGGATTTGGGGTCCCGGGGGGGTTTCTGGGGGGGTTCAGACCCCCCTGACCCCCCCGCGCCCCCCCAGATCCGTAACCTGGGCCCGGAGCTGCGCGAGGGGGACGTGATCCTGAGCAACCACCCGCGGGCGGGGGGCAGCCACCTGCCCGACCTGACCGTCATCACCCCCGTGAGTGACCCCGGGACCCCCCGAGACCCCCGGGACCACCCCCGAGAGCCCCCCAAACACCCCGGGACCCCCCGGACCCCCTGGGACCACCCGGAACCCCCTGAGACCCCTGGAGACCACCCCGGGACTCCCGGGACCCCCCCGGGGACCACCCTGGGACCACTCGGGACCACCCTGGGACAGCCTCGGGACACTCTTGGGACCACCCCAGACCCCCAATGCCTGTGTCCCCCCCACCCCCCCGGATTCAGGACCCTCGTCCTGGGGCTCAGGAGCCCCCCCAGGGTGATCTGTGCCCCCCCCCAGGTGACCCCGTGTGACCCCCCAGGTGACCCTGTCCTCCCCCAGGTGACCCCCAGGTGACCCCATCCCCCCCAGGTGACCTCATCCCCCCCCAGATGACCCCCCCAGGTGTCCTGTCCCCCCCCAGGTGACCCTGTCCCCCCCCAGGTGACCCTGTCCCCCTCAGGTGACCCTCAGGTGACCCTGTCCCCCCCAGGTGACCCCCAGGTGACCCTGTCCCCCCCAGGTGACCCCATCCCCCCCCCAGGTGACCCCCCCAGGTGTCCTGTCCCCCTCTGGTGACCCCCAGGTGACCCTGTCCCCCCCAGGTGACCCCATCCCCCCCCAGGTGACCCCATCCCCCCCCAGGTGACCCTGTCCCCCCCAGGTGTCCTGTCCCCCCCCAGGTGACCCCATCCCCCCCCAGGTGACCCCATCCCCCCCCAGGTGACCCTGTCCCCCCCAGGTGTCCTGTCCCCCCCCAGGTGACCCCATCCCCCCCCAGGTGACCCCCAGGTGACCCTGTCCCCCCCAGGTGTTCTGGCCGGGGGTCTCCCGCCCCGTGTTCTTCGTGGCCAGCAGGGGGCACCACGCGGACGTGGGGGGCGCCACCCCCGGCTCGATGCCCCCCCACTCGCGGGCCCTGCGCGAGGAGGGAGCCGTGTTCGTGTCCTTCAAACTTGTCACCAACGGAGAGTTCCAGGAGCAGGGTGGGACACTGGGGACACTGGGGACATCGGGGACAATGGGGACATTGGGGACATTGGGGACATTGGGGAATTGGGGACCCTGGGGACATTGGGGGATTGGGGACATTGGGGACATTGGGAACACTGGGGGAACATGGGGACATTGGGGACAATGGGGATGTTGGGGACATGGGGGGGCAGGGTGACATGGAGACTTCCGGGAGCAGGGTGTGACACTGGCGACTCTGGGGGTATCGGGGACATTGGGGACATTGGGGACATTGGGGGATTGGGGACACTGGGGACATTGGGGGATTGGGGACATTGGGGACACTGGGGACTCTGGGGACGTTGGGGACATTGGGGACACTGGGGACATTGGGGACATTGGTGTATTGGGGACATTGGGGACATTGGGGACACTGAGGACATTGGGGAATTGGGGACACTGTGGACATTGGGGAATTGGGGACATTGGGGACACTGGGGACATTGGGGACATTGGGGACACTGGGGACATTGAGGACATTAGGGACATTGGGGACATTGGGGACATTGGGGACACTGGGGACACTGGGGACATTAGGGACATTGGGGACACTGGGGACACTGGGGACATTGCGGATATGGAGAGTTCCGGGAGCAGGGTGTGACACTGGGGACACTGGGGATATTGGGGACATGGGGACATGGAGAGATCCAGGAGCAGGGTGTGACACTGGGGACACCGGGGGGGTCCCGGAGGGTGTCAGCGATGTCCCCCCTCACTGTCCCTGTCCCGCAGCGGTGACCGAGGCCCTGCTGGCCCCGGGGGCTGTCCCCGGCTGCTCGGGGACAAGGAACCTGCGGGACAACCTGGCTGACCTGCGGGCACAGGTGGCAGCGAACCAGAAAGGAATCGGCCTCGTGCGGGAGCTCATCGGGCAGCACGGGCTGGAGGCCGTGCAGGCCTACATGGGATACGTGCAGGTCAGACCCAAAAACACCCCAAAAATATCCAAAAAATATCCCAAAAATATCCCAAGAATATCCCAAAAATACCCCAAATCCAGCACGGGCTGGAGGCCGTGCAGGCCTACATGAGATATGTGCAGGTCAGACCCCAAAAATATCCCAAAAATATCCCAAAAATATCCCAAAAATATCCAAAAATACCCCAAATCCAGCACGGGCTGGAGGCCGTGCAGGCCTACATGGGATACGTGCAGGTCAGACCCCAAAAACACCCCAAAAATATCCAAAAAATATCCCAAAAATATCCCAAGAATATCCCAAAAATACCCCAAATCCAGCACGGGCTGGAGGCTGTGCAGGCCTACATGGGATACGTGCAGGTCAGACCCCAAAAATATCCCAAAAATATCCCAAAAATATCCCAAAAATACCCCAAATCCAGCACGGGCTGGAGGCCCTGCAGGCCTACATGGGATATGTGCAGGTGAGACCTCAAAAACACCCCAAAAATATCCCAAAAATATCCCAAAAATATCCCAAAAATACCCCAAATCCAGCACGGGCTGGAGGCCGTGCAGGCCTACATGGGATACGTGCAGGTCAGACCCCAAAAACCCCAAAACCACCCCAAAAATATCCCAAAAAATATCCCAAAAATACCGCAAATCCAGCACGGGCTGGAGGCCGTGCAGGCCTACATGGATATGTGCAGGTGAGACCTCAAAAACACCCCAAAATATCCCAAAAATATCCCAAAAATATCCCAAAAATATCCCAAAAACACCCCAAATCCAGCACGGGCTGGAGGCTGTGCAGGCCTACATGGGATATGTGCAGGTGAGACCCCAAAAATTCCCCAAATTATCCCAAAAACCCCAAAACGACTCCAAAAACAGCCAAAATCCAGCACGGGCTGGAGGCCGTGCAGGCCTACATGGGATACGTGCGGGTCAGATCCCAAAAATATCCCAAAAATATCCCAAAAATACCCCAAAAATATCCCAAAAACACCCCAAATCCAGCACGGGCTGGAGGCCGTGCAGGCCTGCATGGGATACGTGCAGGTGAGACCCCAAAAACACCCCAAAAATATCCCAAAAATATCCCAAAAATACCCAAAATCCAGCATGGGCTGGAGGCTGTGCAGGCCTACATGGGATACGTGCAGGTCAGACCCCAAAAACCCAAAAAAATATCCCAAAAATACCCCAAATCCAGCACGGGCTGGAGGCCATGCAGGCCTACATGGGATACGTGCAGGTGAGACCCCAAAAATTCCCAAATTATCCCAAAAACACCAAAACCACTCCAAAAACAGCCAAAATCCAGCACGGGCTGGAGGCTGTGCAGGCCTGCATGGGATATGTGCAGGTCAGACCCCAAAAACAAAAAAAAATCCCAAAAATACCCCAAATCCAGTACTGTCTGGAGGCGTGCAGGCCTACATGGGATACGTGCAGGTCAGACCCCAAAAATATCCCAAAAATACCCCAAAAATATCCCAAAAACACCCCAAATCCAGCACGGGCTGGAGGCTGTGCAGGCCTACATGGGATATGTGCAGGTCAGACCCCAAAAACCAAAAAAATATCCCAAAAATTCCCAAAATCCAGCACGGGCTGGAGGCTGTGGAGGCCTACATGGGATATGTGCAGGTCAGACCCCAAAAACCCCAAAAATATCCCAAAACACCCCAAAACCACTCCAAAAACACCCCAAAAACAACCCAAAAATCCCGAGAGACCCCCAAAACCAGCCTGTGTCCCCTCTGTCCCCTGTGTCTCCTGTGTCCCCCCTGTCCTGCGTGTCCCTCATGGCCACCTCGGTGCTGGCCTGGGGACAGAGGGGACACCACAGGGGACACCAGGGGACATTTGGGTATCTCGGGGGGGGTCACAGCGGTGTCCCCATGGGGTCACAGGTGTCTCACCTGCGTGTCCCCACACGGGGGACATGAGGGGACACACGGTTGGGGGGGGGGTACAGGGCGATTTTGGGGTTTTTCGGTTGATCCTGGGGGTCCCCCGTGACCTCCTGATGTCCCCCCTGTGTCCCCGTGACCCCCTGATGTCCCTCTGTCCCCAGGCCAACGCGGAGGTGGCCGTCAGGGACATGCTGCGGGCGGTGGCCTCGCGCTGGGGGACAACGCTGGCGGCCGAGGACACCATGGACGACGGGACCCCGATCCGGCTGAGGGTGCAGCTGGACCCCAAAGAGGTCAGGGGGGACATGGGGACACCCCTGGGGTTTGGGGACACCCCTGGGGTTTGGGGACACCCCCAGGGTTTGGGGACCCCAAAGAGATTGGGGGGGACACGGGGACCCCAGAGAGGTCAGGGGGGGACATGGGGACAGCCCCAGGATTTGGGGACACCTCCAGGGTTTGGGGTCACCCCAATCCGGCTGAGGGGGCAGCTGGACCCCAAAGAGGTCTGGGGGGGACATGGGGACACCCCCAGGGACATGGGGACCCCAAAGAGGTTGGGGGGACATGGGGACAGCCCCAGGATTTGGGGACACCTCCAGGGTTTGGGGACATGCCTGGGGTTTGGGGACCCCAAAGAGATTGGGGGGGACATGGGGACCCCAAAGAGGTCGGGGGGGGACATGGGGACACCCCCAGGGACATGGGGACCCCAAAGAGGTCAGAGGGGACATGGGGACAGCCCCAGGATTTGGGGACACCTCCAGGGTTTGGGGACATGCCTGGGGTTTGGGGACCCCAAAGAGGTCGGGGGGACATGGGGACACCCCCAGGGTTTGGGGACACCCCAATCCGGCTGAGGATTCAGCTGGACCCTAGAGAGTTCAGGGGGGACATGGGGACACCCCCAGGGACATGGGGACCCCAAAGAGGTTGGGGGGACATGGGGACACCCCCAGGGTTTGGGGACACCTCCAGGGTTTAGGGACATGCCTGGGGTTTGGGGACCCCAAAGGGATTGGGGGGGACACGGGGACCCCAAAGAGGTCGGGGGGGACATGGGGACACCCCCAGGATTTGGGGTCACCCCAGGGTTTGGGAACCCCAAAGAGGTCGGGGGGACATGGGGACACCCCTGGGGTTTGGGGACACCCTTGGAGTTTGGGGACACCCCCAGGGTTTGGGGTCACGCCCAGACTTTGGGGTCGCCCCTGGGGGACGTGGGGACCCCAAAGAGGTCAGGGGGGGACATGGGGACACCCCCGGGGTTTGGGGGGGACATGGGGACACCCTCGAGTTTTTGGGGTCACCCGTGGGTTTTGGGGTACGATGACCTCTCCATGACCCCCCAGGGCAGCACCGTGTTCGATTTTGGGCTCACCATGGGCTCTGGGTGGGTTTTGGGGTGACCCCCGATTTTTGGGGTCATCCCCGGGTTTTGGGGTCATCCCCGGTTTTTGGGGTCACCCGCGGGTTTTTGGGGTCACCCCCGGTTTTTGGGGTCACCCGCAGGTTTTGGGGTCACCCGCGGGTTTTTGGGGTCACCCCTGGGTTTTGGGGTCACCCGTATGGTTTTGAGGTCACTCCCGGGTTTTTGGGGTCACCCGCGGTTTTTGGGGTCACCTGCGGGTTTTTGGGGTCACCCGCGGGTTTTGGGGTACAATGACCCCCCTGTGACCCCCCCAGGGCAGCGCCGTGTTCGATTTCGGGGGCACAGGCCCCGAGGTTTTGGGGAACTGCAACGCCCCCCGCGCCATCACCCTCTCGGCGCTGATCTACTGCCTGCGCTGCCTGGTGGGCCACGACATCCCCCTCAACCAGGTGAGACCCCGAAAACACCCCAAAATATCCCCAAAATACCCCAAAAACACCCCAAAACCGCCACGACATCCCCCTCAACCAGGTGAGACCCCGAAAACACCCCAAAATATCCCAAAAATACCCCAAAAACACCCCAAAACCGCCACGACATCCCCCTCAACCAGGTGAGACCCCGAAAACACCCCAAAATATCCCAAAAATACCCCAAAACTGCCACGACATCCCCCTCAACCAGGTGAGACCCCAAAAACACCCCAAAGTACCCCAAAATATCCCAAAAACACCCCAAAACCGCCACGACATCCCCCTCAACCAGGTGAGACCCCAAAACATCCCAAAAACACCCCAAAATATCCCCAAAACACCCCAAAAATACTCTAAAACCACCACGACATCCCCCTCAACCAGGTGAGACCCCAAAACCACCCCAAAGTACCCCAAAATATCCCAAAAACACCCCAAAACTGCCACGACATCCCCCTCAACCAGGTGAGACCCCAAAACCACCCCAAAATACCCCAAAATATCACAAAAATACCCTAAAACCCCCACGACATCCCCCTCAACCAAGTGAGACCCCGAAAACACCCCAAAATACCCCAAAATATCCCAAAAACACCCCAAAATATCCCAAAAACACCCCAAAACTGCCACGACATCCCCCTCAACCAGGTGAGACCCAAAAACATCCCAAAATACCCCAAAATACCCCAAAAAAACCCCAAAACCGCCACGACATCCCCCTCAACCAGGTGAGACCCCGAAAACACCCCAAAATACCCAAAAAATACCCCAAAAAAACCCTAAAACCGCCACGACATCCCCCTCAACCAGGTGAGACCCCAAAACATCCCAAAAACACCCCAAAATATCCCCAAAACACCCCAAAAATACTCTAAAACCACCACGACATCCCCCTCAACCAGGTGAGACCCCGAAAACCCCCCAAAATACCCCAAAAACACCCCAAAATATCCCAAAAATACCCTAAAACTGCCACGACATCCGGCTCAACCAGGTGAGACCCCAAAAACACCCCAAAATACCCCAAAATATCCCCAAAACACCCCAAAATATCCCAAAAAATCCCAAAAATAACCTAAAACCACCACGACATCCCCCTCAACCAGGTGAGACTGCGAAACAGCCCAAAACCCCCCAAAATACCCCAAAATACCCCAAAAATACCCCAAAACTGCCACGACATCCCCCTCAACCAGGTGAGACCCCAAATCACCCCAAGATTCCCCAAAATCCCTTGAACCCTGGCTCAGGTGTCCCCAGGTGTGCCCAGGTGTGTTCCAGGTGTGTCCCCAGGTGTCCCCAGGTGTGTCCCAGCTGTCCCCAGCTGTCCCCAGGTGTGCCCAGATGTCCCCAGGTGTGCCCAGGTGTGCCCAGGTGTGTCCCCAGGTGTACCCAGCTGCCCCCAGGTGTGTCCAGGTGTCCCCAGGTGTCCCCAGCCGTGCCCAGCTGTGCCCAGGTGTGTTCAGGGATGTGCCCAGGTGGTCCCAGCTGTCCCCAGGTGTGCCCAGGTGTGTTCCAGGTGTGTCCCCAGGTGTCCCCAAGTGTGTCCCAGGTGTGCCCAGGTGTCCCCAGGTGTGCCCAGGTGTGTTCAGGGATGTGCCCAGCTGTCCCCAGGTGTGTCTCAGGTGGGTCCCAGGTGTCCCCAGGTGTCCCCAAGTGTGTCCCCAGCTGTCCCCAGGTGTCCCCAGCTGTGCCTAGGTGTCCCCAGCTGTCCCCAGGTGTGCCCCAGGTGTGCCCAGCTGTCCCCAGGTGTGCCCCAGGTGTGTCCCCAGGTGTCCCCAAGTGTGTCCCAGCTGCCCCCAGGTGTGCTCAGGTGTGTCCCCAGCTGTCCCCAGCTGTGCCTAGGTGTCCCCAGCTGTCCCCAGGTGTGCCCAGATGTGCCCAGCTGTCCCCAGGTATACCCAGGTGTGTCCCAGGTGTGCCCAGGTGTCCCCAGCTGTCCCCAGGTGTCCCCAGCCGTGCCCAGCCGTGCCCAGGTGTGTCTCCGCAGGGCTGCCTGGCCCCGGTGCAGGTGCGGATCCCGGGGGGCTCCATCCTGGACCCCTCCCCCGAGGCCGCCGTGGTGGGCGGGAACGTGCTGACGTCACAGCGCGTGGTGGACGTCGTGCTGCGCGCGTTCGGCGTCTGCGCCGCCTCCCAGGTGAGGACAGCGACAGTGACAGCGACAGGGGCAGGGACAGCGACAGGGACAGGGACAGGGGCAGGGACAGGGACAGCGACAGGGACAGCGACAGGGACAGCGACAGGGACAGGGACAGCGACAGGGACAGGACAGGGACAGGGACAGGGACAGGGACAGGGACAGGGGCAGGGACAGGGACAGGGACAGCGACAGGGACAGCGACAGGGACAGGGACAGCGACAGGGACAGGACAGGGACAGGGACAGGGACAGGGGCAGGGACAGGGACAGGGACAGCGACAGGGACAGCGACAGGGACAGGGACAGGGACAGGGACAGGACAGGGACAGGGACAGGGACAGGGGCAGGGACAGGGACAGGGACAGCGACAGGGACAGCGACAGGGACAGGGACAGGGACAGGGACAGGGACAGGGACAGGACAGGGACAGGGACAGGGACAGCGACAGCGACAGGGGAGGGACAGGGGAGGGGACAGCGACAGCGACAGGGACAGCGACAGTGACAGCGACAGGGACAGGGGAGGGACAGGGGAGGGGACAGCGACAGCGACAGGGACAGGGACGGGGAGGGACAGGGACAGGGGAGGGGACACGGACAGGTGAGGGGAGGTCCCAGGAATGGGGGCTGCTGTGAGGGGGGACTGGGGGGTCCCAGGGGATTTGGGGTCTCACCTTTTGAGGTCTCAGGACATTTTGGGGTTTCACTTTTGGGGTCCCAGGACATTTTGGGGTCTCACTTTTGGGGTCCCCAGGGCTGCATAAACAATGGGATTGGGGGTTTTGGTGTCCCGGGGGGTTTTGGGGTCCCAGGACGTTTTGGGGTCTCACTTTTGGGGTCTGACATTTGGGGTCCCAGGACATTTTGGGGTCCCAGGACATTTTGGGGTCTCACTTTCGGGGTCCCCCGCAGGGCTGCATGAACAATGTGACGTTCAGGATTTTGGGGTCTGACATTTTGGGGTCCCAGGACGTTTTGGGGTCTCAGGACATTTTGGGGTTTCACATTTTGGGGTCTCAGGACATTTTGGGGTCCCAGGACAATTTGGGGTCCCAGGAGGTTTTGGGGTCTCACATTTGGGGTCTGACATTTTGGGGTTCCAGGACATTTTGGGGTCTGACATTTTGGGGTCTGACATTTTGGGGTCCCAGGACAATTTGGGGTCCCAGGAGGTTTTGGGGTCTCACTTTTGGGGTCCCAGGACGTTTTGGGGTCTCACTTTTGGGGTCTCCCGCAGGGCTGCATGAACAACGTGACTTTGGGGGTTTTGGGATCCTGGGACATTTTGGGGTGACACAATTTGGGGTCTGACATTTTGGGGTCTCAGGACAATTTGGAGTCTGACATTTTGTGGTTTCACCTTTTGGAGTCTCAGGACAATTTGGGGTCCTAGGGGGTTTTAGGGTCTGCCATTTTGGGGTCTCAGGACATTTTGGGGTCTGACATTTTGGGGTCACACTTTTGGGGTCTGACAATTTGGGGTCTTGAGACATTTTGGGGTCCCAGGGGGTTTTGGGGTCTCAGGACATTTTGGGATCCCGGGACATTTTGGGGTCCCAGGACGTTTTGGGGTCTCACTTTCGGGGTCCCAGGACATTTTGGGGTCTCACATTTGGGGTCCCCCGCAGGGCTGCATGAACAACGTGACGTTCGGCTCGGAGCGGGGGGGGTACTACGAGACGGTGGCGGGGGGCGCGGGGGCTGGACCCCACTGGGGGGGGCGCAGCGGCGTGCACACGCACATGACCAACACCCGGATCACCGACCCCGAGATCCTCGAGCTCCGGTGGGTCTGGGGGCTTTTGGGGTCTTTTGGGGTCTTTGGGGATTTTGGGGTCTCTGGGGGTTTTGGGGTCCTGGGGGGTTTGGGATCCCGGGAGTTTGGGGTCTCTGGGACATTTGGGGTGCACACACACATGACCAACACCCGAATCACCAACCCTGAGATCCTCGAGCTCTGGTGGGTCTGGGGGCTTTTGAGGTCTTTTGGGGTCTTTGGGGATTTTGGGGTTTCTGGGGCATTTGGGGTCTCAGGGGGTTTGGGGTCCTGGGGGGTTTGGGGTCCCGGGAGTTTGGGTTCTCTGGGAAATTTGGGGTGCACACACACATGACCAACACCCGAATCACCAACCCTGAGATCCTCGAGCTCCGGTGGGTCTGGGGTCTTTTGGGGTCTTTTGGGGTCTTTGGGGATTTTGGGGTCTTTGGGGATTTTGGGGTCTCTGGGGATTTTGGAGTCTCTGGGGCATTTGGGGTCTCAGGGGGTTTGGGGTCTCTGGGACATTTGGGGTGCACACACACATGACCAACACCCGGATCACCGACCCCGAGATCCTCGAGCTCCGGTGGGTCTGGGGGCTTTTGGGGTCTTTTGGGGTCTCTGGGGAGTTTAGGGTCTCTAGGGGGTTCTGGGGGTTCTGTGGGGCCAGGGACATTTGGGGTCTCTGGGACATTTGGGGTCCCACACGCACATGACCAACACCTGAATCACCAACCCTGAGATCCTCGAGCTCCGGTGGGTCTGGGGGCGTTTGGGGTCTTTTGGGGTCTTTGGGGATTTTGGGGTCTTTGGGGATTTTGGGGTCTCTGGGGATTTTGGGGTCTCTGGGGCATTTGGGGTCTCAGGGGGTTTGGGGTCTCTGGGACACTTGGGGTCCCACACGCACATGACCAACACCCGAATCACTGACCCCGAGATCCTCGAGCTCCGGTGCGTCTGGGGGCGTTTGGGGTCTTTTGGGGTCCTGGGGGGTTTAGGGTCTCTAGGGGGTTTTGGGGGTTCTGTGGGGCCAGGGACATTTAGGGTCTCTGGGACATTTGGGGTGCACACACACATGACCAACACCCGGATCACCGACCCCGAGATCCTCGAGCTCCGGTGGGTCTGGGGGCGTTTGGGGTCTTTTGGGGTCTTTGGGGATTTTGGGGTTTCTGGGGGTCTGGGGGCTTTGGGGTCTTTGGGGTCTCTGGGGAGTTTAGGGTCTCTGGGGGTTTTGGGGTCGTGGGGGGTTTGGGATCCAGGGGTTTTGGGGTCTCTGGAGTTTTGGGGATCCAGGGGTTTTGGGGTCTCTGGGGTTTTGGGGTGCACACGCACATGACCAACACCCGGATCACCAACCCCGAGATCCTCGAGTTTTCGGTGGGTCTGGGGGCTTTGGGGGGTCCGGGGGGGGTTTAGGGTCTCTGGGGAGTTTTGGGGATCCCGGAGGTTTGGGATCTCTGGGGTTTTGGGGTCTCTGGGGTTTGGGGGATCCCAAAGGTTTTGGGGTCCTGGGGGGTTTGGGTGGCTCCGGTGGGTCTGGGGGCTTTTGGGGTCTTTTGGGGTCTCTGGGGAGTTTAGGGTCTCTGTGTGTTTGGGGTCTCTGGGGTTTTGGGGGATCCTGGAGGTTTTGGGGTCCTGGAGGGTTTGGGGTCTCTGTGGGGGTTTTAGGGTCTCTGGGGGTTTGGGGCTTTGGGGTCCTGGGGGGTTTGGGGTCTCTGGGGGTTTGGGGTCTCTGGGACATTTGGGGTCTCTGGGGAGTTTTGGGGTCTCTGGAGGGGTTTTGGGGGCTCTGGGTGTTTTGAGGTTTTTTAGGGGTTTTTTAGAGATTTTTAGGGTTTTTAGGATTCCTGACCCCATTTTTTTTGGCCCCCCAGGTACCCAGTGGTGCTGGAGGGCTCTGTGTGTTTTAGGGGTTTTTTAGGATTTTTTAGGGGTTTTTAAGGTTTTAGGGTTTTTTAGGTTTTTTAAAACTTTTTTAGGATTTTTGGGGGGTTTTTATGGGTTTTTTTATGGTTTTTTATGGGTTTTTTTAGAGATTTTTAGGGTTTTTAGGATTCCTGACCCCATTTTTTTGCCCCCCCAGGTACCCGGTGGTTCTGCGGCGCTTCGAGCTCCGGGGGGGCTCGGGGGGCGCGGGGAGGCACCGGGGGGGGGATGGGGTGGTCCGCGAGCTGCAGTTCCGGGGGGCGACGGAGCTATCGGTGCTGAGTGAGCGCCGAGCCACGAGGCCCTACGGGATGGCAGGTGAGGGACCCCAAAAAAACCCCAAAAACCACCAAAAAACAAAAAAAAAAACCCCCAAAAATACCCCCCAAAAAACCCTACGGGATGGCAGGTGAGGGACCCCAAAAAACCCCAAAAAACCTAAAAAAACCCCAAAAAAATACCCCCAAAACCCCCCCCAAAAAACCCTACGGGATGGCAGGTGAGGGACCCCAAAAACGCCGAAAAAAACAAAAAAAAACCTCCCAAAACCTCCCCCAAAAAAACCCTAAAAAACTCTACGGGATGGTGGGTGAGGGACCCCAAAAAAACCCCAAAAAACCTCAAAAAACCCAAAAAAAATACCCCCAAACCCCCCCCCCAAAAAACCCTACGGGATGGCAGGTGAGGGACCCCAAAAAACCCAAAAAAAACCTCAGAAAACCCCCAAAAAATACCCCCAAAAACTCCCCAAAAAACCTTACGGAATGGCAGGTGAGGGACCCCCAAAAACCCGAAAAAGCCTCAAAAAACCCCCAAAAAAACCCCCAAAAACTCCCCAGAAAACCTTACGGGATGGTAGGTGAGGGACCCCAAAAAAACCCCAAAAACCACCAAAAACCAAAAAAAAAAAAAACCCAAAAAATACCCCCAAAAACTCCCCAAAAACCTTACGGGATGGCAGGTGTGGGACCTCAAAATACCAAAAAAAATCCTCAAAAAACCCCCAAAAAATACCCCCAAAACCCCCCCAAAAAACCCTACGGGATGGCAGGTGAGGGACCCCAAAAACCCCGAAAACCCCAAAAAAACCCAAAAAACCCCCCAAAAAAAAGTATGGGATGGCGGGTGAGGGATCCCAGAAAACCCCAAAAAATACCAAAAAAACTCCCAAAAAAACCCTACGGGATGGCAGTGAGGGACCCCAAAAACAAAAACAACAACAAAAAAAAAACCCCAAAAACCTGCAAAAAAACCTAAACCCCCCCCATCCCCAAACCCTATGGGATGGAAGGTGAGGGACCCCAAAAAACCCAAAAAATACAAAAAAAATCCCAAAACCCCCCAAAAAACCCATAACTGACATCCCCATGAGACCCTCTGGGATGGTGGGTGAGGGACCCCAAAAAGCCCAAAAAAACCCCAAAATTCCAATGATTCCCATCAGCCACGAGACCCTACGGGATGGCGGATGAGGGACACCAAAAACCCCCAAAAAAACCCCAAAAAAACCCTACGGGATGGTGGGTGAGGGACCCCAAAAAATAAAAAAAAAAACCCCAAACCACCCCAAAAAATCCCATAACTGACATCCACATGAGACCCTCTGGGATGGCAGGTGAGGGACCCCAAAAAAACCCCAAAAATACCTCCAAAAAATCCCAAAAAACGCCTAAAAAACCCTACGGGATGGCGGGTGAGGGACCCCCAGGACCCCCAAAAACCCCAAAAAACTTCGTAACTCACATTCCCACGGGACCCTACAGGATGGCGGGTAAGGGACCCCAAAAAACCCCAAAAACCCCCAAAAAAACCCCAAAAACCCCCAAAAAACCCTACGGGATGGCGGGTGAGGGATCCCGAAAAACCCAAAAACCCCCCAAAAAACCCCATAACTCACATCCCCATGAGACCCTCTGGGATGGCAGGTGAGGGACCCCTGGGACCCCCAAAAACCCCAAAAAACCCCCAAAAAACCCCGTAACTGACATCCCCATGAGACTCTCTGGGACGGCGGGTGAGGGACCCCAAAAAAACCCAAAAAGCCCAAAAAAAACCCCAAAACTCCAATGATTTCCATCAGCCACGAGACCCTATGGGATGGCGGATGAGGGACACCAAAAACCCCAAATAAACCCCCCAACAAAACCCTATGGGATAGCAGATGAGGGACCCCAAAAAATACAAAAAAACCCCCAAACCCCCCTAAAAAATCCCATAACTGACATCCCCATGAGACTCTCTGGGATGGCGGGTGAGGGACCCCAAAAAAACCCAAAAATCCCCCGTAACTCACATCCCCACGAGACCCTATAGCATGGCGGGTGAAGGACCCCAAAAAACCCAAAAACCCAAAAAAACCCCCAAAAAAACCCTAAAAACCCCCAAAAACCCCAAAAAACTCCATAACTGACATCCCCATGAGACTCTCTGGGACGGCAGGTGAGGAACCCCAAAAAAACCCCAAAAATCCCCCGTAACTCACATCCCCACGGGACCCTACGGGATGGCGGGTGAAGGACCCCAAAAAACCAAAAAACCCCCCAAAAAAACCCCAAAAAACCCCTAAAAACCCCCAAAACCCCCAAAAAACCCCGTAACTGACATCCCCATGAGACTCTCTGGGACGGCAGGTGAGGAACCCCAAAAAAACCCAAAAAGCCCAAAAAACCCCAAAACTCCAATGATTCCCATCAGCCACGAGACCCTACGGGATGGTGGATGAGGGACACCAAAAACCCCCAAAAAAACCCCAAAAAAACCCTACGGGATGGCGGGTGAGGGACCCCAAAAAATACAAAAAAAACCCCAAATCCCCTCAAAAAATCCCATAACTGACATCCACATGAGACCCTCTGGGATGGCAGGTGAGGGACCCCAAAAAAACCCAAAAATCCCCCGTAACTCACATCCCCACGGGACCCTACGGGATGGCGGGTGAAGGACCCCAAAAAACCAAAAAACCCCCCAAAAAACCCCTAAAAACCCCAAAAAAACCCAAAAAACTCCATAACTGACATCCCCATGAGACTCTCTGGGATGGCAGGTGAGGAACCCCAAAAAACCCCAAAAATCCCCTGTAACTCACATCCCCACGGGACTCTACAGGATGGCGGGTGAGGGACCCCAAAAACCCAAAAACCCCAAAAAAACCCAAAAAAACCCCATAACTCACATCCCCATGAGACCCTCTGGGATGGCAAGTGAGGGATGCCAAAAAAACCCCAAAAAAACCCCGTAACTCACATCCCCACGAGACCCTACAGGATGGCGGGTGAAGGACTCCCGGGACCCCCAAAAACCCCAAAAAAACCCCCAAAACCCCCAAAAAACTCCATAACTGACATCCCCATGAGACTCTCTGGGACAGCAGGTGAGGAACCCCAAAAAAACCCAAAAAGCCCAAAAAAACCCCAAAACTCCAATGATTTCCATCAGCCACGAGGGACCCCCGGGACCCTCCCCAAATCCCCCAGGACCTCCCAAATTCTCAGATCGCCACCCAGAACTGTCACCCCCTGACCCTTGACCTCTGACCCCTGACCTCTGACCCCTCTCTCCCAGGGGGGCTCCCGGGGGCTCCGGGGCTCAATTTGCTGCTGCGCCGCGACGGAAGAGTTATCAACCTGGGGGCAAGAGCTCGGTGTCCGTGGAGCCGGGGGTGAGCCCAAAAAACCCCCAAATCACCCCAAAATCTACCCCAAATTCATCCTGAAACTGCCCCAAAATCTACCCCAAAATCTACCCCAAAGCTATCCCGGAACTACCCCAAAATCACCCCAAAATCTACCCCAAAGCCATCCTGAAACTGCCCCAAAAGCTACCCCAAATCCATCCTGAAACTGCCCCAAAATCTACCCCAAATCCATCCTGAAACTGCCCCAAAATCTACCCCAAATCCATCCTGGAACTGCCCCAAAATCACCCCAAAATCTACCCCAAATCCATCCTGAAACTGCCCCAAAATCTACCCCAAATCCATCCTGAAACTGCCCCAAAATCTACCCCAAATCCATCCTGAAACTGCCCCAAAATCTACCCCAAATCCATCCTGGAACTGCCCCAAAATCACCCCAAAATCTACCCCAAATCCATCCTGAAACTGCCCCAAAATCCTCCCCAAAGCCATCCTGAAACTGCCCCAAAATCTACCCCAAAGCTATCCTGGAACTGCCCCAAAATCACCCCAAAATCTACCCCAAATCCATCCTGAAACTGCCCCAAAATCTACCCCAAAGCCATCCTGAAACTGCCCCAAAATCTACCCCAAATCCATCCTGGAACTGCCCCAAAATCACCCCAAAATCTACCCCAAAGCCATCCTGAAACTGCCCCAAAATCCTCCCCAAAGCCATCCTGAAACTGCCCCAAAATCACCCCAAAATCTACCCCAAAGCTATCCTGGAACTGCCCCAAAATCACCCCAAAATCTACCCCAAACCCATCCTGAAACTGCCCCAAAATCACCCCAAAATCTACCCCAAATCCATCCTGGAACTGCCCCAAAATCTACCCCAAATCCATCCTGGAACTGCCCCAAAATCTACCCCAAATCCATCCTGGAACTGCCCCAAAATCACCCCAAAATCTACCCCAAAGCCATCCTGAAACTGCCCCAAAATCACCCCAAAATCTACCCCAAAGCTATCCTGGAACTGCCCCAAAATCACCCCAAAATCTACCCCAAAGCCATCCTGAAACTGCCCCAAAATCACCCCAAAATCTACCCCAAACCCATCCTGAAACTGCCCCAAAATCCACCCTAAAACCGACCCTAAAACCGCCCCAAAATCCATCCCAGAACTGCCCCGAATCCATTCTAAAATCACTCCAAAATCCACCCAGAAACTGCCCCGAAATCCATCCCAAATCCACCCCCAAAATCCACCCCAAATCCATCCCGGAACTGCCCCAAAATCCACCCTAAAACCGCCCCAAAATTCATCCCGAATCCATCCCGGAACTGCCCCAAAATCCTCCCCAAAATCCACCCCAAATCCATCCTAAAACTGCCCCAAAATCCTCCCCAAATCCACCCTGAAACTGCCCCAAAATCGTCCCCAAAATCCTCCCTAAATCAGTCCTAAAACTGCCCCAAAATCCTCCCCAAAATCCACCCCAAATCCATCCCGGAACTGCCCCAAAATCCTCCCCAAATCCACCCCAAACCCACCCTGAAATCGCCCCAAAATCCACCCCAAAATCCCAGACCCCTGATCCTAAACGTCTGACCCCGAAGCCCTGACCCCATAATCTCTGACCCCAAACCCCTGACCCCATAACCCCTGACCTGAAACCCCTGACCCCAAACCCCTGACCCTAATCCCCCTGACCCTAATCACCCTGACCCCAAACCCTGACCCCATAACCCCTGACCCCAAACCCCCGACCCCAAACCCTGACCCCAAACCTCCGACCCCAAACCCCTGACCCCAAACCCCTGACCCTAATCCCCCTGACCCCAAACCATGACCCCATAACCTCTGTCCCCACAGGACATTTTCCGCCTGCTGACCCCGGGCGGGGGCGGTTTCGGCCCCCCCGAGGATGGGGCTGGGGGTGACCCCCGAGACCCCCCGGACCCCCAGGACCTGTGGGCCCCCCAGAGCTCCCCGAGACCCCAAAGCCTCGCGAACGCCGCGGCCCCACAGAGCGCCCCGGCCCCACAGAGCGCCCCGGCCCCACAGACCTTCCTGGAGCGCGGGAGCGTCTTCGAGTTCCGGCAGGCGCAGGAGGCTGTGTGACCCCCAGCGCGCCGTGGGGCGGCCCCACAACAGCTATGGGGCGGCCCCACAACTCGGGCTATGGGGCGGCCCCACAACAGCTATGGGGCAGCCTCACAGCTTGGGCTATGGGGCAGCCCCACAGCAGCTATGGGGCGGCCCCACAACTCGGGCTATGGGGCAGCCCCACAACTCGGGCTATGGGACTGCCCCACAACAGCTATGGGGCAGCCCCACAGCAGCTATGGGGCAGCCCCCCCACTTGGGCTATGGGGTGGCCTCCCAATAGTTATGGGGCAGCCCCACCACTTGGGCTATGGGGCAGCCCCTGACCCCACTGTGGCCCCGAGCATGCTATGGGGCAGCCCCATAGCTCAGGCTATGGGGTGGCCCCACAACTCGAGCTATGGGGCAGTCCCATAATTCGAGCTATGGGGCGGACTCACAATTGGGCTATGGGGCAGCCCCATAACTCGGGCTATGGGGCAGCCCCACAACTCAGGCTATGGGGCAGCCTCCCGATAGCTATGGGGCAGCCCCACAAGTCGGGCTATGGTGCGGCCCCACAGCAGCTATGGGGTGACCCCCAATAGCTATGGGGCAGCCCTACAACTCGGGCTATGGGGCAGCCCCACCACTCGGGCTATGGGGTGGCCTCCCAATAGCTATGGGGCAGCCCCACAACTTGGGCTATGGGGCAACCCCTGACCCCACTGTGACCCTGAACGCGCTATGGGGCAGCCCCACAACTCCAGCGATGCACCCCCCATGGCGCAGCCCCCAACCCCAGCTATGGGGCAGCCCCACAACTCGGGCTATGGGGCAGCCCCACAACTCGGGCTATGGGGCAGCCCCTGCTCTAGATCCGCACAGTCTATAGGGCAGCCCCCCACCCCCGCTATGGGGCCGCTCCCCATTGATGGATAAGCACAGTCTATAGGGCAGATCCCCTCCCTGCTATGGGGCAGCCCCCAAGCCCTCTATGGGGCAGCCCCCACCTCACTCCAGCTATGCACCCGCGCTATAGGGCAGCCCCCCTAGAGATGCACAGCCTATGGGGCAGTCTCCACTCTGCTATAGGGCAGCCCCCCCTAGAGATGCACAGCCTATGGGGCAGCCCCCCTAGAGATGCACAGCCTATGGGGCAGTCCCCACTCTGCTATAGGGCAGCCCCCCCAGAGACGCACAATCTATAGGGCAGCCCCTCACCCACTCCAGCTATGGGGCAGCCCCCAACTCCAGCTATGCACCCCCGCTATGGGGCAGCCCCCGAGCCCTCTATGGGGCAGCCTCTGACCCCGCTATGGGGCAGCCCCCAGCCCTGCTATGGGGCAGCCCCCGCTAGATACGCACAGTCTGTAGGGCAGCCCTGACCCCCCTATGGGGCAGCCCCCGACCCCTCTATGGGGCAGCCCCCAGTGCTGCTATGGGGCAGCCCCCAACCCCTCTATGGGGCAGCCCCCAGCCCTGCTATGGGGCAGCCCCCGATCCTCCTATGGGGCAGACCCTGACCCTGCTATGGGGCAGCCCCTGACCCATCTATGGGGCAGCCCCACCCCTGTCCATTCCTCCCCACTGCAGGGCCCGGCTCTCCCCTTTGGCGTCTCCCTTTTAGGGTCTCCCCTTTAGGGTCTCCCTTTTGGAGTCTCCCCTTTGGGGTCTCCTCCCCTTTGGGCTCTCCCCCCTTTGGGGTCTCCCCTTTGGGGTCTCCTCCCCTTTGGGGTCTTCCCTTTAGTGTCTCCCCCTTTGGGGTCTCTCCTTTTGGGGTCTCCCCCCTTTGGGGTCTCCCCCTTTGGGCTCTGCCCCCTTTGGGGTCTCCCCCCAGCTTCCAATAAAGCTTCCAGCGCCCCCCAGCGCCGACCTGTGTCTTGTGGGGGGGTGGGGGGATAGGGACCCCCAGCACCCCCCCAGCCCCATGGAGCCCCACAGGGCTCTGCCCCACAGCTCTGGGAGGGGCCACAGTGACCCCCGGGACCCCTGGGACCCGCCCTGTGCCACGGGGGGTGCACTGGCCCGGCCAGATCAATACTGGGCTGATGCTGGATCGATACTGGATCAGTGCTGGATTGATACTGAACCAATGCCAGATCAATGCTGGATCGATACTGGATCAGTGCTGGATCAATACTGGATCAGTGCCGAATTGATACTGAACCAATGCCAGATCAGTGCTGGATCGATACTGGATCAGTGCTGGATCAATACTGGATCAGTGCCGAATTGATACTGAACCAATGCCAGATCAGTGCTGGATCGATACTGGATCAGTGCTGGATCAATACTGGATCAGTGCCGAATTGATACTGAACCAATGCCAGATCAATGCTGGATCGATACTGGATCAGTGCTGGATCAATACTGGATCAGTGCCGAATTGATACTGAACCAATGCCAGATCAGTGCTGGATCGATACTGGATCAGTGCTGGATCAATACTGGATCAGTGCCGAATTGATACTGAACCAATGCCAGATCAATGCTGGATCGATACTGGATCAGTGCTGGATCAATACTGGATCAGTGCCGAATTGATACTGAACCAATGCCAGATCAGTGCTGGATCGATACTGGATCAGTGCTGGATCAATACTGGATCAGTGCCGAATTGATACTGAACCAATGCCAGATCAATGCTGGATCGATAGTGGATCAGTGCTGGATCGATAGTGGATCAGTGCTGGATTGATACTGGATCAATGTTTGATCGATACTGAACCGATGCCAGATCAATACTGGATCAATACTGAACCAATGCTGGATAGATCAGTGCTGGGTAAATGTTGCTTCAATGCCGGATCAATACTGAACCGATGGCAGATCGATACTGGATCGATACTGAACCGATGCTGGATAAATCAATGCTCCCTCAATGCTGGATCAATACTGAACCGATGCCAGATCAATACTGGATCGATACTGAACGATGCTGGATAAATCAATGCTGAACCAATACCAGATCAATACTGAACCAATACTGGATCAATGCTGAGTCAATACCAGATCAATGCCAGATCCAGGTTTTGAGGTTGAGCCTCCAAAGTCAGCTCCCGTTGTGCCCCAAATCCTGATCCCGATCCCGATTTGCTGTCCCATTCCCATTCCATTCCCATTCCCATTATTCCCATTATTCCCATTATTCCCATTCCATTCCCATTCCCATTATTCCCATTATTCCCATTATTCCCATTATTCTCATTCCCATTATTCCCATTATTCCCATTATTCCCATTATTCCCATTCCCATTATTCCCATTCCCATTATTCCCATTATTCCCATTCCCATTATTCCCATTATTCCCATTATTCCCATTATTCCCATTATTCCCATTCCCATTTCCGGTTCTCGGCTCACAGGGCAGGGTTGGGATCGAGGCACAAACTCAGCCCACACCAGACTTCCAAAATTCCGTAATAAACTTCATCCCCGACCCCGGAACAGCAACAGATCAATGCCAGGCTGATGCCGGATCAATACCCGATCAATGCCGGATCAATGCCTGGCCAATGTCTGATCAATACCCGGCTGATGTCTGATCAATACCCGGCTGATGCTGGATCAATGCCAGGTCGATGCCTGATCAATACCCGATCAATGTCGGATCAATGTCAGATCAATGCCAGGCCGATGCTGGAGTAAAGCTGGATCAATACAGGATCAATGATGGATCGATGCCGGATCAATGCCAGGCCAATGCCTGATCAATGCCGGATCAATGCCGGATCAATGCCAGGCTGATGGCTGACCAAATCTGGATCAATGCTGGATCGATACTGGACTGAGGCTGGATCAATCAATATCAGATCAAATCTGGATCAATGCTGGATCGATGCTGGACTGAGGCTGGATCGATCAATATCAGATCAATACTGGATCAATGCCGGATAAACCCTGGACTGATACTGGATCAATACTGACCTGGATTGACTCCAGACCAATGCTGGATCAATACCAAGCTGATACCAGATCGATGTCGAGTCAATGACAAATCCTTTCCGAATTGATAATGGATCAATACAGGTTGAGATGGGATTGGTGCTGATCCATCCTGAACTGATAACGGATCAATGCCAGGAACTGATAATGGATCAATGCTGGATCGGTGCTGAACTGGTAATGGATCAATGCTGATCCATCCTGAACTGATAATGGATCAATGCCAGGAACTGATAACGGATCAATGCCGGATTGGTGCTGAACTGATAATGGATCAATGCTGATCCATCCTGAACTGATAACAGATCAATGCTGATCCATCCTGAACTGATAATGGATCAATGCTGATCCATCCTGAACTGATAACAGATCAATGCTGATCCATCCTGAACTGATAACAGATCAATGCCAGGAACTGATAATGGATCAATGCTGGATCGGTGCTGAACTGGTAATGGATCAATGCTGATCCATCCTGGACTGATAACGGATCAATGCCAGATTGGTGCTGAACTGATAATGGATCAATGCCAGACCGACCCTGCCCCGATACGGATCAGTGCCAGATCCATCCTGAACTGATAACAGATCAATGCTGATCCATCCTGAACTGATAACGGATCAATGCCAGGAACTGATAACGGATCAATGCTGGATCGGTGCTGATCCATCCTGAACTGATAACGGATCAATGCCAGATTGGTTCTGAACTGATAACGGATCAATGCCAGACCGATTCTGCCCCGATACGGATCAGTGCCAGATCCATCCTGAACTGATAACAGATCAATGCTGATCCGTCCTGAACTGATAACGGATCAATGGCCAATCAAAGCTGGATCGATGCTGGATCAATACCTGGATCAATACCGGACCAATCCCGCCCCGATACTGATCAATGCCACCATCGATCGCGTCCCCAGGGTCACCCCTGGGCAGGGACACGGCTGGACCCCCTGAGCCACGGCCGGAGCTGTGTCCAGTGCTGAGGTCACTCTGGGGTCAGAGCCAAGGTCACTCTGGGGTCAGAGCCGTGGTCACTCCGGGGTCAGAGCCGTGGTCACTCTGGGGTCAGAGCCAAGGTCACTCTGGGGTCAGAGCCGTGGTCACTCTGGGGTCAGAGCCAAGGTCACTCTGGGGTCAGAGCCATGTCCAGTGCTGTGGTCACTCCGGGGTTAGAGCTGAGGTCACTCTGGGGTCAGTGCTGTGGTCACTCTGGGGTCAGAGCCGTGGTCACTCTGCGGTCAGAGCCGTGGTCACTCCGGGGTCAGAGCTGTGGTCACTCTGGGGTCAGAGCCGTGGTCACTCCGGGGTCAGAGCTGTGGTCACTCCAGGGTCAGAGCCGTGTCCAGTGCTGTGGTCACTCCGGGGTCAGAGCCGTGGTCACTCTGGGGTCAGAGCCGTGGTCACTCTGGGGTCAGAGCCGTGGTCACTCTGGGGTCAGAGCTGAGGTCACTCTGGGGTCAGAGCTGAGGTCACTCCGGGGTCAGAGCTGTGGTCACTCTGGGGTCAGAGCCGTGGTCAGAGCCGTGGTCACTCCGGGGTCAGAGCTATGGCTAGAGCTGTGTCCATCCCATGTCCATCCCCATGTCCATCCCGTGTCCACCCCGTGTCCATCCCATGTCCATCCCGTGTCCACCCCGTGTCCACCCCGTGTCCATCCCGTGTCCAGCCCGTGTCCAGCCCGTGTCCACCCCGTGTCCATCCTGTGTCCATCCCCGTGTCCATCCCGTGTCCATCCCGTGTCCATCCCCATGTCCATCCCATGTCCATCCCGTGTCCAGCCCGTGTCCATCCCCATGTCCATCCCATGTCCATCCCGTGTCCATCCTGTGTCCTTGCCGGGGTCAGAGGTCAGCAGGCCCCAGGCGCAGCCGCAGGGCCACGGGCAGGTGGTCAGACAGCGTGGCCAGCTGGGTGATGACCGAGAGTCCGGTGACCTCCTGTGGGGACAGCGGGGACATTGAGGGTCACTGGGGTCACTGAGGGGTCATTGGGGACACCAGGGGTCACTGAGGGACACTGAGGGTCACAGGGGTCACTGAGGGACACTGAGGGTCACAGGGGTCACTGAGGGGTCACTGAGCGTCATTAAGGGTCACTGAGGGGTCACTGAGGGTCACTGAGGTCACTCTCTTTGGCCACCTGGGGTCACTGGGGACACCAGGGGTCACGGGGTCACAGGGGTCACTGAGGGGTCATTGGGGACACCAGGGGTCACTGAGGGTCATTGAGGTCACTGAGGGTCACCGGGGGTGGCAGGGGTCATTGAGGGTCACTGAGGGACACTGAAGGTCACTCAGGGTGACTCAGGGTCACCGGGGGTGGCAGGGGTCACTGAGGGTCACTGAGGGTCACCAGGGGGTCACTCACGGTGGTCACTCGGGGGTCACTGGGGACATGAGGGGTCACAGGGGTCACTGAGGGTCACCAGGGGTGGCAGGGGTCACTCAGGGGTCACTCACGGTGGTCACTCGGGGGTCCCTCCGCAGCAGCACTCTGTCCACTCGCCGGCCCTGCCACGGCCGTGGGGCCATCGGGTCAGCGGCGCCGCAGGACAGGATGGGAGCGGCCAGGAACTGCTGGCGTCCCCAGGGCTGGGACAGCGTCCTGGGGGACATGGGGACATTGGGGACAGTGGGGACACTGGGGACATTGGGGACACGGGGACACTGGGGACATGGGGACACTGGGGACATTGGGGACAGTGGGGATATTGGGGACATTGGGGACATGGGGACACAGGACAGGGTGACACTGGGGACATAGTGACATGGGAACACGGGGGCACAGTGACACAGGGACGTGGTGGCACAGGGTGACAGGTGACACATGGAGGCACAGAGAACCCTCCCCCCCCCGTGTCCCCCGTGGCCCTGCCCCCGTGCCCCTCATTGTCCCCAATGTCCCCCACCCTGTCCCACCCCTGTTCCACCCCCGTGTCCCCAATGTCCCCAATCTCCCCAATCTCCCCAGTGTCCCCCAATGTCCCCAGTGTCCCCCGGTGTCACCTCTTCATCTTCTCGGGGGTGGACACAGGCTCCTCGTAGATCTTGAGGCAATCGAGCAGCGTCCCTGGGGACACGAGGGGACATGAAGGGACATGAGGGGACACGAGGGGACACAGAGGGGGCACGAGGGGACAGGGACATGAGTGGGACCCTGGACAGAAGAGGGGACAGGGAGGGGACAGGGACGCGAGTGGGATCCCGGACACGGAGAGGGGACAGGGAGGTGACAGCAGGACCCCCAGGGAGGTGACACAGGGTCCCAGGAGGTGACACAGGGTCCCGGGGAGGTGACACAGGGTCCCGGGGAGGTGACAGCAGGACCCCCAGGGAGGTGACAGAGGGTCCCAGGAGGTGACACAGGGTCCCCAAGGGAGGTGACACAGGGTCCCAGGAGGTGACACAGGGTCCCAGGAGGTGACAGAGGGGTCCCAGGTGACAGAGGGTCCCAGGAGGTGACACAGGGTCCCAGGAGGTGACAGAGGGGTCCCAGGTGACAGAGGGTCCCAGGAGGTGACACAGGGTCCCAGGGAGGTGACACAGGGTCCCAGGGAGGTGACAGTGCTGTCCCCACCGATGGCCCAGGGCTGGTCCTGGCCGCAGTCGCGGCTCGCGGGGTCCCAGAACTCCCGGAAGAGCGCGTGCTGCTGGTTCTGAGTGTCACCTGCGGGGACACGGCGCGGCTGTCACCCCCGGGTCCCTCCGTGTCCCCCCCGTGTCCCCCCCTCCTCCCTGTCCCCCCTCTGTCCCCCACCTGTGACCCCCCCGGCCCCTCTGTCCCCCGCCCGTGTCCCCACCGTGTCCCCCTGTCTTTGTGTCCCTCCTGCATCCCCCCGTGTCCCCTCTGTCCCCTTCCCCTGTCCCCCCTCTGTCCCACATGTCCTTTGTCCCACATGTCCCCTGTCCCTCCTCTGTGCCCCTCCCCCGTCCCCTCATATCCCCTGTCCCCTCATGTCCTCCCCTCTGCCCCCCATGTCCCCCACTCTGTCCCCCCATGTCCCTGCCATCCCCCTATGTCCCCCCCATCCCCCCATGTCCCCTGTCCCCTCATGTCCCCTCATGTCCCCCCCGGCCCCTGTCCCCACCCCGGGAGCAGTTATCGAAGTTGAGGTCCCCGCAGAAGACATCGAAGGCCACCAGGTCCCCAGGCCGCTCCTGCTCCCGCCGGAAGTCCCGGAGCCACCCCAGCGCCAGGGACAGCTGCACGTCACGGATGGTGGCATCGGCTGGGACAGCGACAGGACACGTGGGGACATGGACACAGGGACAGACATGGGGACATGGGGACATGGACACAGGGACATGGGGACATGGACATGGGGACATGGATGGACACAGGGACATGGGGACAGGGACATGGACATGGGGACATGGGGACATGGACACGGGGACAGGGACATGGGGACATGGACATGGGGACATGGAGACATGGACACAGGGACATGGGGATATGGACACAGGGACATGGGGACATGGACACAGGGACATGGGGACATGGACACGGGGACAGGGATGGACACGGGGACATGGACACGGGGACAGGGATGGACACAGGGACATGGGGACAGGGACATGGGGACATGGGGACATGGACACAGGGACATGGACACAGGGACACAGGGACATGGACACGGGGACATGGACACAGGGACATGGGGACAGGGACATGAGGACATGGACACAGGGACATGGACATAGGGACAGGGACAGACACAGGGACACAGGGACAGGCACAGGGTTATGGACACAGGGACAGGGGGACATGGGGACACAGACACACGGACAGGGGGACACAGGTACATATGGACACATGGACACTGGGGGACATGGGGACACAGAGGGACAGACAGATGGACACACAGACACCGGGGGACACTGACAGAGGGACACAGATGGACACACGGACACTGGGGGACATGGGGACACATGAACAGATAGACACAGAGGGACAGAAACAGGGACAGGGGGACATGGGGACACTGGGGGACGTGGGGACACAGACACACAAACAGATGGACACAGAGGGACAGACACAGGGACGGGGACATGGGGACACTGACAGAGGGACACGGACACAGAGGATCACACGGACATGGGGACATGGGGACACAGACACACGAACAGATGGACACAAGGACACATGAACATGATGGGACACAGACACACGGGCACAGGGGGACACGGGGACACAGGGGGACGAGGACACTTGGACACAGCTGGACAAGACCACACGGCCCCGGTGTCACCCCGTGTCCCCCCCGCTGTCCCCGTGTCCCCACTCACCCGCGGGCGCCTGCAGGTGGGTACAGCCGAGGTAGCCCACGACGCGCCGGCCGTGCCCCGTCCCCAGCAGCACCTGGGGGGGACACCGCCCGCGTGTCACCTCAGCCGCTCCCCGTCACCCCCTGCGCCCCCCAGGTGTCCCCCCTCACCTGTGCCACCAGCAGCCCCTTGTTGGCCAGCGCGTCCTCGCGGGCGGCGTTGGGGAAGGGGTGGAAGCGGGCGGCCGGCAGCGGGAAGCGGCTGGCCAGGACCAGGCCGCTGCCCAGCACCCACAGCCGGCCGCAGCGCAGCCCCCCCGGGCCCACCCCCCACAGCACGTGCGGGAAGCGGCGGCCGAGCCGCCGGCGCAGGACGGTGGCCGCGGTGGCGTCGAACACCTCCTGCAGGCACACGAAGTCAACGTCCGGCGGGATGCGGGCGGTCAGCACCGGGGGCATCGGGTCGGGCAGCGGGATCGGCCGCTCCGGCCCCGGGTCAGTCACCGGTGACGGAGCAGGTCCCGGCGTTGGGGTGGTCATCGGCAACTCCAGCGTTGGCACTGAATCGGCTGTTGGCCAGAGGCTGGACATTGGTGTTGGGTTGGTCAGCGGTGTTGGGCTGGCCATTGGCATCTCCGGCCATGCCATCGTGTTGGTCATCAGCATTGGGTTGGCCATCGGTGATGGGTTGGTCATCACTGAGGGGTTGGCCGTGGGCATCTCCGGCCACGCCACCGTGTTGGTCATTAGTGTTGGGTTGGCCATTGGCATCTCCAGCCATGCCATGGCATTGTCCATTGGCCTTGGGCTGGCCATCGGCATCTCCGGCCACGCCATCGCGCTGGCCATCGGTGACGATGGATCGGTCACCATCCCCGGATCCACGCCGCGCGTCCCCGGCCGGCCCTGAGCCGCGGTGCTGAGCGTGCCGCCGTAGCCGCCGCCCTCTCCATGCCGTGGCTCCAGCAGTCCAGCGCGGTGTCCAGAAGGTTCTGCCGGCGCTCCCGGCACCAGGACGTGGCCGATGGCCTCGGCGCGCCGCCGCGTGCCGCCCAGGTTGCTGAAGCGCGCCAGGCCGCTGGGCAGCAGGCACACGTTGGCGGTCAGCACGGTGAAGCCGCGGGGCCGCCGCGGGTCCCAGGGCTCCGGCGCGGGCGCGGTGGCCACGTACTGGTGGACGAAGGGCCGGCGCCGGGCCTGGGCCGGGAGCCACAGCAGCAGCCCCAGGAGGGTCAGTGGCAGTGCCAGCGCCAGCAGCAGGACCAGGACAGGTGCCACCACGACCCGCGCGCCCACGGCGACCACGCGGCCACCCCGGTGGCGCTGCCACCGCGCCCGCTGTGCCGTGGTGGGCTGCAGGGCCAGCAGCCGGTCCAGCGTCCAGTAGCCGGGGGTCAGCAGCCCCTCGGCCACCGCGGCCACCATGGCCACCGCCCGGTTGGGGAAGGGGGTCTCCGGCAGAGTGGACGGCGGTGGCCACGGCATCGCGGTGTCCTGGGGGTGTCCCTGGTCCGGTTCGGAGGCTCCGGCGCAGTTGGCACAACCTGTGGGGAGAGACCGCGGTGGGGGGGGGGACAATGCCACCGTGTCACTGTCACGGGAGAGTGTCCCTGGATGGAGCAGGACCCTCCATGGGCCAGGTGCCACCGTGGGAAAATCGGGAGTGGGACCCCCCAGGGAGTCCTGGTCAGTGTGGGAATCTCCCGTGGCCGGAGAGAGACCCCTCCCCCTCCTGGTCACCGTGGGAAATTCCCGTGGCTGGAGAGAGACCTCTCCCCCTCCTGGTCACCGTGGGAATCTGCTGTGGCCAGGGAGTGACCCCTCCCCCTCCTGGTCACCGTGGGAAATTCCCGTGGCCGGAGAGAGACCCCTCCCCCTCCTGGTCACCGTGGGAAATTCCCGTGGCCGGAGAGAGACCCCTCCCCCTCCCGGTCACCGTGGGAATGTCCTGTGGCCAGAGAGAGACCTCTCCCCATCCTGGCCACCATGGGAATGTCCCCCCACGTCCCAGTCCCCGTGGGAAACTCACGTGGCCGGAGCGGGACGCCCCCAGCCCATCCCGGCCACCGTGGGAAATTCCCTCCCCCGCGTCCCAGCTGCCACCGTGGGAACGTCCCAGTGTCCCTCGGCCGGGCCATCCCCCGCGTCCCCAGGAGCGGCCGGAGCCACCGGCCAGGAGCGGCAGGAGGCGGAACGGGGGTGAGGGGCAGGGGACCCCCCCGGTGTCCCTGCAGGGTCCCCGAGGTCACCTCAGGTGGGCACAGCCGCTCCGGTCCCTTCCCTCCCGCCCGGTGGCCCAGGTGACGCCAGCAGTGGCCACCTGTGCCCCCAGGTCCCCCCGCAGCCTCCCCCTCACCTGTCCTCTGGTTCGGGGGGGGGCAGGGGCTGCCAGGACCCCGCACAGGTGAGACTGGACAGGTGAGTCCCACCCCGATCCTGTCCAGGTGAATTCCAGCCCTTGTCCAGGTAAATCCCAGACCCCTCCCCTTGTCCAGGTGAGTCTTGGCCCCCGATCCTGTCCAGGTAAATCCCGGGCCCCGATCCTGTCCAGGTGAGTCTCGGCCCCCGATCCTGTCCAGGTGAGTCTCGGCCCCTGATCCTGTCCAGGTAAATCCCGGGCCCCGATCCTGTCCAGGTGAGTCTCGGCCCCTCCCCTTGTCCAGGTGAGTCCCACCCTGATCCTGTCCAGGTGAGTCTCGGCCCCTGATCCTGTCCAGGTAAATCCCGAGCCTCAATCCTGTCCAGGTGAGTTTTGGCCCCTCCCCTTGTCCAGGTGAGTCCCACCCTGATCCTGTCCAGGTGAGTCTCTGCCCCCGATCCTGTCCAGGTGAGTCTCTGCCCCTGATCCTGTCCAGGTAAATCCCGGGCCCCAATCCTGTCCAGGTGAGTTTTGGCCCCTCCCCTTGTCCAGGTGAGTCTTGGCCCCTGATCCTGTCCAGGTGAGTCTCTGCCCCCGATCCTGTCCAGGTGAGTCTCTGCCCCTGATCCTGTCCAGGTAAATCCCGGGCCCCAATCCTGTCCAGGTGAGTTTTGGCCCCTCCCCTTGTCCAGGTGAGTCTTGGCCCCCGATCCTGTCCAGGTGAGTCTCGGCCCCCGATCCTGTTCAGGTAAATCCCGAGCCCTGATCCTGCCCAGGTGAGTCCTGGTGGATGAGCCCGGCCAGGTGAGTCCCAGCCCCTGATCCTGTCCAGGTGAGTCCTGTCCAGCCGGTCTGGCCCGACAGGTTCCCGGCAGCTCCGAGCCCTGCGGCCACGGCAGGGCCGGACAGTGCACGCGGCAGGTGACACCTCACCTGGGCAGTGACACCTCACCTGGGGCAGTGACACCTCACCTGGGCAGTGACACCTGCCTGACTCCTCCCTGCATCCTTCCTGGATCCTTCCCGGATCCTGCCTGACTCGGCAGCTGCCCACTCCCAGTAGGGACAGAGCCGGACACTGGGGGCACTGGAATTCGGGGTGTCCTGGGGACACTGGGAATGCTGGGGACAATGGGACACTGGGGACACTGGGGACACTGGGGGTACCTGGAATTCTGGGACTCCTGGGGACACTGGGGACACTGGAGTTACGGGGGGCACTGGGAGTGCTGGGGACAATGGGACACTGGGAGCACGGGGTACACTGGGGACACTGGGGACACTGGGAATGCTGGGGACAATGGGACACTGGGGACAATGGGACACTGGGGTTACTGGGGGCACTGGGGACACTGGAGTAACGGGGGGCACTGGGAATGCTGGGGACAATGGGACACTGGGGACACTGGGGACACTGGGGGCACTGGAGTTACGGGGGGCACTGGGAATGCTGGGGACAATGGGACACTGGGGACACTGGGGGTACCTGGAATTCTGGGAGTCCTGGGGACACTGGGGACACTGGAGTTACGGGGGGCACTGGGAGTGCTGGGGACAATGGGACACTGGGGACACTGGGGACACTGGGGGCACTGGAGTTACGGGGGGCACTGGGAATGCTGGGGACAATGGGACACTGGGGACACTGGGGACACTGGGGGCACTGGAGTTACGGGGGGCACTGGGAATGCTGGGGACAATGGGACACTGGGGACACTGGGGGTACCTGGAATTCTGGGAGTCCTGGGGACACTGGGGACACTGGAGTTACGGGGGGCACTGGGAGTGCTGGGGACAATGGGACACTGGGGACACTGGGGACACTGGGGGCACTGGAGTTACGGGGGGCACTGGGAATGCTGGGGACAATGGGACACTGGGGACACTGGGGACACTGGGGGCACTGGAGTTACGGGGGGCACTGGGAATGCTGGGGACAATGGGTCACTGGGGACACTGGGGGTACCTGGAATTCTGGGAGTCCTGGGGACACTGGGTACACTGGGGATACTGGGGACATTGGGAATGCTGGGGACAATGGGACACTGGCGACACTGGAATTACCGGGGACAATGGGGATGTTGGGGGTTCTGGGGACACTGAAGTTACTGGGGACAATGTGACACTGGGGATACTGGCAGTGCTGGGGACACTGGGGACACCAGATGTACTGGGGACACTGGAGGTGCTGGGGACACTGGGTCACCCACGGGGGTCCCCCACTCCCGGCTCGCCCCTTGTCCCCACGGGGCCGTGGGTGGCAGGGCTGGCACGTGCCACAGGTGACTCAGGCCAGGTGTGGCACCTCCGGCCACGGGACAGCCCTGACACCCACGGGGTGGAATTTGTGTCACCGGAGCCTGTGGGCACCGTCCTGGGGATGGGGTCCCAGTGTCCCCAGTGTCCCCAGTGCTCACCCAGAGGGGTCCCAGTGTCCCCAGTGTCCCCCCAGTGTCCCCAGTGCCCACCCAGAGGGGTCCCAGTGTCCCCAGTGTCCCCCCAGTGTCCCCAGTGCTCACCCACAGGGGTCTCAGTGTCCCCAGTGCCCACCCAGAGGGTTCCCAGTGTCCCTCCAGTGTCCCCAGTGCTCACCCACAGGGGTCTCAGTGTCCCCAGTGCCCACCCAGAGGGTTCCCAGTGTCCCCAGTGTCCCCCCAGAGGGTTTCCAGTGTCCCCAGTGCCCACCCAGAGGGTTTCCAGTGTCCCCAGTGCCCACCCAGAGGGTTCCCAGTGTCCCCAGTGTCCCCCCAGAGGGTTTCCAGTGTCCCCAGTGCCCACCCAGAGGGGTCCCAGTGTCCCCCAGAGGGGTCCCAGTGACCCCAGTGTCCCCCCATAGGGGTCAGTGTCGCTGTCCCCATGTCCCCCGGTGCCACTAGGCTCTGTCCCAGTACCGGGGGCACCGGCACATGGCTCGTGCTGGCCCGGTGACACCGGCATCGTCCCCGCCGTGCTGACAGTGTCACCCGCATTGTCCCCGCGGGGCCCTGGGGCCGCGTCCTCCAGGGTGTGGCCCTTGCGGTGGCCGGGGGGGACGAGTGGCACCGCGCCCCGGTGGCTCGCGGGCTGGGCCGTGCCCGGGCCACCCGTGCCACTTCCCTGCCGGCGCCACTTGTCACCGCCACCGCCGCCACCGCGTCCCGGCCACCCGCTCACCTCCGCACGCCGCCATGGCCACCGCCACCTGCCCGGGGTGGCCGCCACCGCCATCGCCGCCGCTCATGGCCGGGGGCTACCGGGGGCCACCGGGGGCCACCGCCGGCCCCTCGCGCCGCCGCCACCGGGAGCGCCGCAGGTGACAGACGGACATCGCCGTGTGACAAACAAACATCCGCGGGGTCACTGCGGCGCCGCCCGCTCGCGTTCCTGTCGCGCTGCGTGGCCGCTGCCACCCCCGGACGTGGCGCCGCAGCCCCCCGGGCCACAGGGGCCACCTCGGGGGGGTGGTGGCCACTGAGCCGCCGCCGCAGGTCGCCCGGAGGTGTCGCCTGACCGGTTCTCCCGGTGGCACCGCGGGGGAGTGGCCGCCGGGGATGTGGCACCTCTGTCACCGCGGTGGCCCCCGCGGGATCCCCTCCTTCACCTGCCCAGGTGCCACCCACCCCCGGGGGGGGGACACGGCCCGGGGTGTCCCCGAGCTGTCCCTGTCCCCTTTCCCCTCCATTTCCTTTTCCCGCCACGGGACCGCGCGGTCCCACGGTGGGGGGAGGGGTCCATGTCCCCCCACTGCGCCCCCAAACCTCGGTCCGTGTCATCCCCTGTCACCTCCTGTCACCTTGTGCCACTTGCTGTCGCCCCCCGCCACCTCCTGCAGCCCCTGGTGACCGCGCTGTCGCCTCCCGGCCCCGCTGTCGCCACCAAAACCGAAAGGAAAAGCGACGCGCGCGCCCCAGTACGGCCCTGACCCCTGCACTGGGAGGACTGGGCGGACTGGGAGGGGGACACAGGGGGGCTCCGGGCCGGGGGTGGCAGCGACACCGAGGTCACTAGGGCTGTCCCCGCTGCTGTCCCCGGGTCACCTGTGCCGGGACACCTGGGAGGGGGAGGGAAACCCCGGGGGGGTGGAGGGGCGGGATAGGGACAGGTACGGGGACAGGGACCGGGACAGGTATAGGGACCGGGATGGGGACAGAGACAGGTACAGGGACAGGGATGGGGACAGGGATAGGTACCGGGACCGAGATGGGACAGGGACAGGGGCCGGGACAGGTATAGGGACCGGGATGGGGACAGAGACAGGTACAGGGACAGGGGTGGGGACAGGGACAGGTACGGGGACAGGGACCGAGATGGGACAGGGACAGGGGCCGGGACAGGTGTCCTGCAGGATCATGCCAGCTGCTGTGCCAGGGGTTCTGCCAGGATCATGCCAGAATCATGCCAGGTGTTCTGCCAGGTACTGTGCCAGGATCATGCCAGGTGCTGTGCCAGGATCATGCCAGGATCAAGCCAAGTGTTCTGCCAGGATCACGCCAGGATCAAGCCAGGTGCCGTGCCAGGTGTTCTACTAGGATCACGCCAGGGTCATGCCAGGTGCTGTGCCAGGTGTTCTGCCAGGTGCTGTGTCACTGCCCCATGCCCAGGTCCCCCTCCAGTGGAGCAGGAGAAGAACCCCAAGTCCAGCTTGGGGATTGAGTCGGTGTCCTGGGGTGGCATAAATGATATTTTGTATTCCCTATCGTTTGTATGTTTGACCAGAAATATGGTCCTGTAGCTTTAACTGTGTCCTGCAGCCAAGAGAAGCTCTGCCAGCGCGGGATGTTTCGAAAACTTTTTCCCTGGACTGTTCTACGGGGGAGTGAGAAGGAAGGGACACTGGTTGGTTTTTTTTTGGTTTTTTTTTTCCCTTCGGTCAGCTGCTGCTGCTGGTTGCTGCTGCCACCAGTGTGGCTGCTGCTTGGGTTTTTTTTTTTTTTTTTTTTTGTTTTTTCCTGGGATTGTTTTTTCGTTGTTTTTTGGACCTTTTTCCCCAACTTGCTTTCTCATCTGAGAACCTGAGGAGCCCCGGAGGACAGCGGACGAGAATCGTCCAGGGAGCCACCGGAGGGACTTCACCGGGCCCCTTGGGGACCCCGGAAAGGGGAAGCTACGCCTGAGGAAAAGGACACTAAAGTTCATCAGCTGTTTATTCAGGTTTAATGACCCCTTTTTCCCTTTCCCCTTCCACTGTGTGGTGTGTTAATTAAACAGTTCTTATCCCACTTTCAGCTGAGATATTCTGTTTGCTGTGGAAGGAGGGGTGCTGGAAGTTTTCGCTGTGGGGAGGTGTTTTATTCAGAACACTTTCCACCTAGGAAAATTTTCTCTAATCCTAGACAGTCGGGAATGGATCAATGACCGAACCCAAATAAATGATAGCGATCGTTGTCATTGTCATCGTCATAATTGTCATCATTGTCATCATCATCATCATCGTCATCATGGTCATCGTAAAAAAACATCAAAGATGAACCCCAAGAGAGCCAAGAGGAGCCACTGGACCCCAAATCTCCACCCCTGGGCTCTCCTTGGCTGCGGCTGCTCCGTGTCCCATGTCCCACCTTCCTGACGTTCCTCAGTGTCCCATCCCTCGTGTCCCACCATTGTCCCATGTGCCACCACCCTTCGTGTCCCACCTTCCCGACGTTCCTCAGTGTCCCATCCCACCATCCCTCCATGTCCCACCGTTCCTCGTGTCCCACCATTGTCCCATGTGCCACCACCCCTCGTGTCCCACCATCCCCCAATCTCCCACCATCCCCGTGTCCCACCATTGTCCCATATGCCACCACCCCTTGTGTCCCACCTTCCCGACATTCCTCAGTGTCCCATCCCACCGTCCCCCAATGTCCCACCATCCCCCAATGTTCCTCAGTGTCCCATCCCTCTATGTCCCACCATTGTCCTATGTGCCACCACCCCTCATGTCCCACCGTCCCTCGTGTTCCACCATTGTCCCATGTGCCATCACCCCTCATGTCCCACCATCCCTCGTGTTCCACCATTGTCCCATGTGCCATCACCCCTCATGTCCCACCATCCCTCGTGCTCCACCATTGTCCCATGTGCCACCACCCCTTGTGTCCCACCTTCCCGACATCCCTCAGTGTCCCATCCCTCCATGTCCCACCATTGTCCCATATGCCACCACCCATGTCCCACCTTCCTGACGTTCCTCAGTGTCCCATCCCACCATCCCCCAATGTCCCATTGTCCCCCAATGTCCCACCACCCCTCCATATCCCACCATCCCTCGTGTCCCACCTTCCCAACGTTCCTCAGTGTCCCATCCCATCATCCCTCCATGTCCCACGGTCCCCCGTGTCCCAACTTCCCAGCATTCCTCAGTGTTCCATCCCACCCTCCCCCAATGTCCCACCATTGTTCCATGCGCCACCATCCCCCAGTGTCCCACTGTCCCCCAATGTCCCACCACCCCTCATGTCCCACCACCCCCTGTGTCCCACCATTGTCCCATGTCCCACCACCCCTCATGTCCCACCACCCCCCAAGTCCCACCATCCCCGTGTCCCATCACCCCTCCGTGTCCCACCATTGTCCCATGCGCCACCATCCCCCAGTGTCCCACTGTCCCCCAATGTCCCACCACCCCCTGTGTCCCATCACCCCCCGTGTCCCACCATTGTCCCATGTCCCACCCCCCGTGTCCCACCCCCGCTCCATCCCTCTGTCCCTCCACCTCCTCATGCCCCTCCGTGTTCTCCACACCCCAACATCTCCTCTGTGTCCAGGGAGGTCCCGGGGGGACACACAAGTGTCCGGGGGGGTGGTCACAGATGTCCAGGGGGGTCCCAGGTGTCTGGAAGGGGACACAGACACCCGGGGAGGGGTCCCAGGTGGCCAGGGAGAGGGGACAGAGATGTCCAGGAAGAAACGAAGGTGTCCGGGGGGGTCCTTGGGGTGTCCAAGGTGTCCGGGGGGTGTCCCCAGGGTGTCCCAAGTGTCCGGGGGGGCCTTTGGAGTGTCCCAGGTGTCCGGGGAGGTCCTTGGGGTGTCCAAGGTGTCCAGGGGGGTCCCAGATGTCCAGGGATGCCCCCGGGGTGTCCAAGTGTCCAGGGGTGTCCCCAGGGTGTCCCAGGTGTCCGGGGGGGGCCCTTGGGGTGTCCCAGGTACCCAGGAGGGTCCCCGGGGCGTCCCAGGTGTCCCCAGGGTGTCCCAGGCACCCTCTGTGTCCCTATGGGGCGAGGGGGGTGCTCTCTATGGGGCCCAGCCCCCTCTGTGGGGCCCGAAGCGGAGGTGACACCCCCCCCCCAGGAATTTGTCACCTCGCGGGGACACTTTGTCACCGCGGCCATGACAAAGTGGAACCGTGTCCGGGGACAGCTGCCAGACCCCCCCGGCCCCACAGCGGCCCCACAGTGCCGCGAGAGGGGCGAGATAAGGCCCCCCCCCAATGTCCCGATATAGAAGTGACAGGGACGGGCTGTCACCACCCCCCGGTGTGGGGACATTGGCCAGGGACCCCCCGCCCCATAGAATCCCCTAAATGGAGACCCCCTGCCCCATAGAATCCCCTAAATGGGGACCCCTCTGCCCCATAGGATCCTCTAAATGGGGACACCCCTGCCCCATAGAATCCCCTAAATGGGGACACCCCTGCCCCATAGAATCCCCTAAATGGGGACACCCCTGCCCCATAGAATCCCCTAAATGGGGACACCCCTGCCCCATAGAATCCCCTAAATGGGGACCCCCCCACCCCATAGGATCCTCTAAATGGGGACACCCCTGCCCCATAGAATCCCCTAAATGGAGACCCTCCTGCCCCATAGAATCCCCTAAATGGGGACACCCCTGCCCCATAGAATCCCCTAAATGGAGACTCCCCTGCCCCATAGAATCCCCTAAATGGAGACTCCCCTGCCCCATAGAATCCCCTAAATGGAGACTCCCCTGCCCCATAGGATCCCCTAAATGGGGACCCCCCTGCCCCATAGAATCCTCTAAATGGGGACCCCCCCGCCCCATTGAATCCCCTTAATAAGAAATTCCCCTGCCCCATAAAAACCCCCCAACGGGACCCACCTGTCCCTGCCCCACAGAATTCCCTAGATAGGGACATCCCCGCCCCATAGAATCCACTAAATAGGGACCCTCCGCCCCATAGATACCCCACAAATGGGACCCACCTGTCCCTGCCCCATAGAATTCCTTAAATAGGGACATCCCTGCTCTATAGAATCCCCTAAATAGGGACCCCTCTGCCCCATAGAAACCCCTAAGGAAGAAATTCCCCTGCCCCATAGAATCCCCTAAATAAGGACCCCCCTGCCCCATAGAATCCTCTAAATAGGGACCCCCCTGCCCCATAGAATCCCCTAAATGGGGACCCCTCTGCCCCATAGAAACCCCCCCAATGGGACCCACCTGTCCCTGCCCCACAGAATTCCCTAGATAGGGACATCCCCGCCCCATAGAATCCACTAAATAGGGACCCCCCTGCCCCATAGAATCCCCTAAATGGGGACCCCCCTGCCCCATAGAATCCCCTTAATAAGAAATCCCCCTGCCCCATAAAACCCCCCCAACGGGACCCACCTGCCCCTGCCCCATATAATCCCCTAGATAGGGACACCCCTGCCCCATAGAATCCCCTAAATAAGGGACTCCCCTGTCCCTGCCCCATAGACCCCCAAATAAGGGATCTTTTTGTTCCTGCCCCATAGAAAACTCCAAATGGGACCCCACCCCTGTCCCTGCCCCATAGAAACCCCACAAACGGTATCCACCCATCCCTGCCCCATAGAGAGCCCTAAATGGGACCCCCCGCCTCTGCCCCATAGAAACCCCACAAACGGGACCGACCTGCCCCTGCCCCATAGAAAACCCCAAACGGGACCCACCGTCCCTGCCCCACAGAAAACCCCACAAACGGGACCCACCTGCCCCTGCCCCATAGAAAACCCCAAACGGGACCCACCTGTCCCTGCCCCATAGAAAACCCCAAATGGGACCCCCCCCGGCTCTGCCCCATAGAAAACCCCACAAATGGGAGCCCCCGTCCCTGCCCCATAGAAAAACCCAAATGGGACCCACCGTCCCTACCCCACAGAAAACGCCACAAACGGGACCCACTTGTCCCTGCCCCACAGATAGCCTTAAATGGGACCCCCGGCTCTGCCCCATAGAAACCCCACAAATGGGACCCCCCGTCCCTGCCCCATAGAAAACCCCAAATGGGACCCACCTGCCCCTGCCCCATAGAAAACCCCAAATGGGACCCCCCCGGCTCTGCCCCATAGAAACCCCACAAACGGGACCCACCTGCCCCTGCCCCATAGAAAACCCCAAATGAGACCCCCCCGGCTCTGCCCCATAGAACCCCCCCAAACGGACCCCCAGCAGACCCCCAGGGTTCCCCACCCTCGCTCTACCCCACAGCTCACACTGTGGGGTGAACATGGGGGGCTCAGAGCCCTCGGCCCCACAGAGACACCCAGAGGGGGGGAGGGTAGGGCCGCCCCTCCCCCTCCTTTATCAGCCCCCCCCAGCTCCTCCCCCCCGCCCCCTCCCCCCACAGCGCCCTATAAGAGCTGTGGGGCCGCGGGGCTGCCAAAGGTGCTGCTGTGGGGCAGAGACTGAGGGTGCGGATACGGGGGCACAGGGTGGGCTGTGGGGCACAGAGGGGCTGTGGGGTCTGTGGGGTACAGGGTGGGCTGGGGGGCACAGGGAGGGCTGTGGGGTCTGTGGGGCACAGGGTGGGCTGTGGGGCACAGAGGGGCTGTGGGGTCTATGGGGCACAGGGTGGGTTGGGGGGCACAGGGAGGGCTGTGGGGTCTGTGGGGCACAGGGTGGGCTGTGGGGCACAGAGGGGCTGTGGGGTCTATGGGGCACAGGGTGGGCTGGGGGCACAGGGTGGCCTATGGGTCACCCAGGGGCTATGGGGCACAGGGTGGGCTGTGGGTCACCCAGGGGCTATGGGGCATAGGGTGGGCTGGGGGGCACAGGGTGGGCTGTGGATCACCCAGGGGCTATGGGGCACAGGGTGGGCTGTGGGGCACAGGGTGGGCTGTGGGTCACCCAGGGGCTATGGGGTCCCTGGGAAAGCTATGGGGCACAGGGTGGGCTATGGGGCACAGAGGGGCTGTGGGGCATAGGGTGGGCTATGGGTCACCCAGGGGCTGTGGGGCACGGGGGGGCTATGGGGCACAGAGGGTCTATGGGGTCCCAGGAGGAGCTGTGGGGCACAGGGTGGGCTGTGGGGTCTATGGGGCACAGGGTGGGTTATGGGGGGTCTGTGGGGCATAGGGTGGGCTATGGGTCACCCAGGGGCTATGGGGTCCCTGGGAAAGCTGTGGGGCATAGGGTGGGCTATGGGGCACACAGGGGTTATGGGGCACAGGGTGGGCTATGGGGGGTCTGTGGGGCATAGGGTGGGCTATGGGTCACTCAGGGGCTATGGGGTCCCAGGAGGAGCTATGGGGCACAGGGTGGGCTGTTAGGTCTATGGGGCACAGGGTGGGCTGTGGGTCACCCAGGAGCTATGGGGTCCCTGGGAAAGCTGTGGGGCACAGGGTGGGCTGTGATGTCTATGGGGCACAGGGTGGGCTGTGGGTCACCCAGGAGCTATGGGGTCCCTGGGAAAGCTGTGGGGCACAGGGTGGGCTGTGGGTCACCCAGGGGCTGTGGGGTCCCTGGGAAAGCTGTGGGGGCTATGGGGAGAGCAGCAATCCGTGGGGCACAGCCCCTCACCCCCCCTGTCCCCTCAGATCCCTCCATCCAACCCACCGGACCTACCGACTCCAGGTGAGGGCACAGCCGGGGCGCTTCGGGGGGCGGCTGTGGGTGGGGGTCTGTCCCTGTCCCCGTCCCCCCGGGTGACAATGTCCCCCAGGACAGATGGCGGACGTGGTGCTGGTGGCACTGTGGGGTCAATCACTGACCACGGGGGTCCATCACTGACCACGAGAGTCCATCACTGACCATGGGAATCAAGCACTGACCATGGGGTTCCATCGAGGGGCTGTGGGCGGGGGTCTGTCCCTGTCCCCGTCCCCCCCAGGTGACAATGTCCCCCAGGACAGATGGCGGACGCGGTGCTGGCAGCCCTGGGCGCGGCGGCGCCGTTCCTGCGGCCTGGCGAGCGCGAGCGCCTGGCGGCCACCACGCGTCCCTTCGACCCCCGCGCCGAGTGCTTCGTGCCCCACCCGGGACAGGAGTTCGTGAAGGGACGCGTGGTGGACAGGCAGGGTGGCAATGCCACCGTGGAGACCGAGCTGGGAGAGGTGACACAGGGGGACACGGGGGGAGGGCTTGGGGATGTCACTGTGGAGATTCAGCTGGGACAGGTGACATGGGGACATGGGGGGAGGGCTCAGGGATGTCACTGTGGACATCGAGCTGGGACAGGTGACAAGGGGACATGGGGGTCACGGGGGGCCATGGTGGAGCTGGCGGTGGGGATGTCACCGTGGAGAATGAGCTGGGACAGGTGACAAGGGGACATGAAGGTCATGGGGGGCCATGGTGGAGCTGGCAGTGGGGATGTCACTGTGGAGAATGAGCTGGGAGAGGTGACATGGGGACATGAGGGTCATGGGGGGCCATGGTGGATTTGGGGGGTGGGGATGTCACCGTGGAGAATGAGCTGGGAGAGGTGACACAGGGGGGACATGGAGGGGGACATGGGGAGAGGGCTCAGGGATGTCACTGGGGAGACCGAGCTGGGAGAGGTGACATGGGGGGACACGGGGGGCTCCAGAGGGGTCATGGAGGGCTCGGGGACATGGGGGGACCAGGGACATGGGGCAATTTGGGTCATGGGGGACCCACAGCAGAGCTGGGGGGGTGAGGAGGTCACTGTGGAGCCTGAGCTGGGACAGGTGACATGGGGACATGGGGGGGGACACTGGGGGGAGGGCTCAGGGATGTCACTGTGGAGATCGAGCTGGGAGAGGTGACATGGGGAGACACGGGGGTCATGGAGGGCTTGGGGACATGGGGGGCCCATGGTGGATTTGGGGGTGGGGATGTCACTGTGGAGACCAAGCTGGGACAGGTGACATGGGGACATGGGGGGGACACTGGGGGGAGGGCTCAGGGATGTCACTGTGGAGACCGAGCTGGGAGAGGTGACATGGGGGGACATGGCGAGCCCATGGTGGAGCTGGGGGTGGAGATGTCCCTGTGGAGACCAGGCTGGGAGAGGTGACACGGGGACACGGGGAGAGGGCTCAGGGATGTCACCGTGCAGACCGAGCTGGGACAGGTGGCTGACACTGGGGGTTCTGTGGGGGGGCTCAGGGAGGGATTTGGGGACATGGGGGGAGGGGTGGAGGTCACCATCCACACCGAGCTGGGAGAGGTGACATGAGGGGGTCGGGGGGCTCAGAGTTATGGGGCGATTTGGGTCATGGGGGGCTCAGGGTCACGGCACTTTGGGGGCGTGGGGGTCCTGGGGAGGTCCCCAGGTATCTCAAGGGGGTTCCAGGAGGTGCATGGGGGAGCAACTGGTGGGGACATCACCATGGACACCAAGCTGGGACAGGTGACATCAGGGGGCCATGGGGGCCAAGTGGTGGAGTTAGGGACATCACCATGGACACCAGACTGGGACAGGTGTCATGGGGGGTCATGGGGGGCTCAGGGGGGTCACGGGGGCCGAGTGGTGGAGGTGGGGACATTGCCACGGAGACCGAGCTGGGACAGGTGACATCAGGGGGTCATGGGGGGCTCAGGGGGGTCATGGGGCACCCATGGTGGAGCAGTTGAGGGTGACATCGCCATGGACACCAAGCTGGGACAGGTGACATCAGGGGGGCTTGGGGGGTCACAGGGGCCGAGTGGTGGAGTTGGGGACATCACCATGGACACCAGACTGGGACAGGTGACATCAGGGGGCCATGGGGGCTGAATGGTGGAGTTGGGGACATCGCCATGGAGACTGAGCTGGGACAGGTGACATCAGGGGGTCACGGGGGCTGAGTGGTGGAGTTGGGGACATCGCCATGGAGACTGAGCTTGGAGAGGTGACACAGTGGCACCACCGTGACCCCCCCGGTGTCCCCCAGACGGTGACGGTGAAGGAGGGGGACGTGCACCAGCAGAACCCCCCCAAGTTCGACAAGATCGAGGACATGGCCATGCTGACGTTCCTGCACGAGCCCGCCGTGCTCTTCAACCTCAAGGAGCGCTACGCGGCCTGGATGATCTACGTGAGACCCCAAAAATGGGGCTGTGGGGCGGGGAGACCCCAAAAATGGGGCTGTAGGGTGGGGGACCCCAAAATGGGGCTGTGGGGCGGGGGGACCCCGAAAATGGGGCTGTGGGGCAGGGGGGAACCCCAAAAATGGGGCTGTGGGACCCCAAAATGGGGCTGTGGGGTGGGGAGACCCTAAAAATGGGGCTGTAGGGTGGGGGACCCCAAAAATGGGGCTGTGGGGCGGGGAGACCCCAAAAATGGGGCTGTGGGGCTGGGAGACCCCGAAAATGGGGCTGTGGGGCGGAGGGACCCCAAAAATGGGACTGTGGGGTGGAGGGACCCCAAAAATGGGGCTGTGGGGCAAGGGGGAACCCAAAAATGGGGCTGTGGGACCCCAAAATGGGGCTGTGGGGCGGGGAGATCCCAAAAATGGGGCTGTGGGGCAGGGGGGGGACCCTGAAAATGGGGCTGTGGGGCGGGGGGACCCTGAAAATGGGGTTGTGGGGTGGGGAGACCCTAAAAATGGGGTTGTAGGGCTGGGGGGACCCCGAAAATGGGGCTGTGGGGTGGGGTCTGTGGGGTGGAGTCTATGGGGTGGGTCGGGTTCTGTGGGGTGGGGTCTGTGGGGCGGGGTCTGTTGGGTGGGACCTGTGGGGTGGGGCCTATGCCTGTGGGGCACAGTGGTGGGGTCTGTGGGGTGGGTCAGGGTCTGTGGGGTGGAGTCCGGGGGTTGGGGTCTATGGGGCAGGGTCCATTGGGTGGGGCCCATGGGGTCAGGACCTATGGGCCCAGTTCCGTGGGGCAGGGTCCATGGGGTGGGTCAGGCTCCGTGGGGCAAGGGGGGTCCATGGGGGGTTTGTGGGGCAGGGTCTCTATGGGGTCTCTGGGGGGTCTGGAACCAGGGGGGGCAGCTGGGACTTGGGGGGGTCCTGAGGAGTCTGTGGGGCACACAGAACCTGGGGGGGCTTCTCCAGATCCCAAAATGTCCCACCCCAGCTCCCCTGAGACCCCAGACCCAAAATCCTCCGTCTTCAGCCCCCCAGACCCAAAATGTCCAATCCTTGGACCCCCAGTCCCAAAATGTCCAATCCTTGACCCCCCAGACCCAAAATGTCCAATCCTTGGACCCCCAGTCCCAAAATGTCCAATCCTTGACCCCCCAGACCCAAAATGGCAAATCCTTGACCCCCCAGACCCAAAATGTCCAATCCTTGGCTCCCCAGACCCAAAATGTCCAATCCTTGACCCCCCAGACCCAAAGTGTCCAAATCCTTGTCCCCCAGACTCAAAATGTCCAATCCTTGACCCCCCAGACCCAAAATGTCCAATCCTTGGACTCCCAGACCCAAAATGTCAAATCCTTGACCTCTCAGACCCAAAGTGTCCAATCCTTGTCCCCCCAGACCCAAAATGTTCAATCCTTGGCCCCCAGACCCAAAATCCTCCATCTTCTCTCTCCCAGACCCAAAATGTCCAATCCTTGGTCCCCCAGATCCCCTGACCCCCAGTGTCCCACCCTGGGACCCCCAGCCCCATCTCCACGCCCCTGAATCCCCCAAACCCCACACCTCCCCTTCCCACGGCCCTGTCCCCTCTTGGGGGGTGTCCCCACCCCGGGTGTCACCTCTGACCCCCCATTTGTCCCCCAGACCTACTCGGGGCTGTTCTGTGTCACCGTCAACCCCTACAAGTGGCTCCCGGTGTACGACCCCCAAGTGGTGGCCGCTTATCGGGGCAAGAAGCGCAACGAGGTCCCGCCCCACATCTTCTCCATCTCCGACAACGCCTACCAGTACATGCTGACAGGTGGGACCCCAAAAACGGGCCTGGGGACACCTGGGGGACACCTGGGCATAGGGAGACACCCAGGACCCATCTGAGCGGGAGGGTGGAGAACCCCAACATCTCCCTCAGCTTGGGCCCACCTAGGCAGGTGGAGAACCCCAACATCTCCTTCAGCTTGGGCCCACCTGGGAGGGTGGAGAACCCAAATCTGACCCAAAACCCCCAAAATCTCCCCCCACCTTGGTTGTACCTGGCGTGCTCACCTGGGCAGGTGGAGACCCCCAAGACCCCCAGTATCTTCCCTACCTCATCCCACCTGACCTGCTCCTCACCTGGGTGGGTTTGGAGACCCCCAGGACCCACCCAACACCTCCCCAGCTTGGCCCCACCTGCTCTGCTCCTCACCTGGGTGGGTTTGGAGACCCCCAGGACCCTCCTGACCCCTCTCTCCCCCCGCAGACCGCGAGAACCAATCCATCCTCATCACGTGAGTCCCTCCCCCTGGTGCCGCCCCACAGCTGTGGGGTGGGACGGTGACCCCGTGGTGACCCCCGGTGACCCCCTGGTGACCCCGTTGTCCCCCCAGTGGCGAATCGGGGGCCGGGAAAACGGTGAACACCAAACGCGTCATCCAATACTTCGCCAGCATCGCCGCCATCGGTGATCGCAAGAAGGAGGCGGCCAATAGCAGCAAGGTAGGGCGGGGCCCGGCCACGCCCCCCGGCGTGGGGAGGGTCCCCTGGCCGTGTCCCCACCCGCGGTGTCACCCCCACCCCAGGGCACCCTGGAGGATCAAATCATCCAGGCCAACCCCGCGCTCGAGGCCTTCGGCAATGCCAAGACAGTCCGCAACGACAACTCCTCGAGATTCGTGAGTGGGGCGGGGCCGTGGGGTGGGGTGTGGGTCTGGGGGGTGGAGTCTGTGGGGTGGGATCTATAGGGTGGGCAGGGTCTATGGGGTGGGGTCTATGGGGTGGGCAGGGTCTGTGGAGCAGGGTCTATAGGGTGGGTAGGCTCTAGGGGGCAGGGACTATGAGGTGGGTGGGGGTGGGGTCTATAGGGAGGGTCAGGGTCTATGGGGTGGGGTCTATGGGGCAGGTCAGGGTCTGTGGGATGGGGTCTATGGGTCAGGGTCCATGAGGCGGGTCAGGGTCCATGGGGTGGGTGGGGTCTATGGGTCAGGGTCTGTGGGGTAGGGTCTATGGCAGAGGCCCAGGGGGGTTCTGTGGGGCAGGGTCTGTATGGGGTCTGTGGGGGACATCTATGGGGCAGGTGGGTGTCCATGGGGTTGGTCAGGATCTATGGGGTGGGGTCTATGGGTCAGGGTCCATGGGGTGGGTGGGGTCTATGGAGCAGGGTCTGTTGGGTGGGGTCTATGGCAGAGGCCCAGGAGGGTCTATGGGGCAGGGTCTGTATGGGGTCTGTGGGGGACACCTATGGAGTGGGTTGGTGTCCATGGGGTGGGTCAGGGTCTATGGCAGAGGCCCGGGGGGATCTGTGGGGCAGGGTCTTTGTATGGGGTCTGTGGGTCAGGGTCTATGGGGCAGGGTCTGTATGGGGTCTGTGGGGGAGGGTGGGGTCTATGGCAGAGGCCCAGGGGGGTCTGTGGGGCAGGGTCTATGGGGCAGGGTCTGTATGGGGACTGTGGGGGACACCTATGGGGTAGATCAGTGTCCATAGGGTGGGTCAGGGTCTATGGGGTGGGGTCTATGGCAGAGGCCTGGGGGGATCTGTGGGGCAGGGTCATTGTATGGGGTCTGTGGGTCAGGGTCTATGGGGCAGGGTCTGTATGGGGTCTGTGGGGGAGGGTGGGGTCTATGGCAGAGGCCCAGGGGGGTCTGTGGGGCAGGGTCTATGGGGCAGGGTCTGTATGGGGTCTGTGGGGGACACCTATGGGGTGGGTCAGTGTCCATAGGGTGGGTCAGGGTCTATGGGGTGGGGTCTATGGCAGAGGCCCAGGGGGATCTGTGGGGCAGGGTCATTGTATGGGGTCTGTGGGGGAGGGTGGGGTCTGTTTGGGGCCAGTGGGGGACACCTATGGGGTAGGTCAGTATCCATGGGGTGGGTCAGGGTCTACGGGGTGGGGTCTATGGGTCAGGGTCCATGGGGTGGGGGGGGTCTATGGCAGAGGCCCGGGGGCGTCTGTGGGGCAGGGTCTGTATGGGGTCTGTGGGTGACATCTATGGGGTGGGTGGGTGTCCATGGGGTGGGTCCATGGACCCCCAACCCTCCCCCACCGCCCTTCCAGGGGAAGTTCATCCGGATCCACTTCGGGGCCACCGGGAAGTTGGCCTCGGCCGACATCGAGACCTGTGAGTGGCCATGGACGGCAGGGACAGGCCTTGGCCACTGTCCAGCCTCTGTCCATGTGTCCAGAGACCTCCTTGCGTGTCTGTCCATCCATGCCTCTGTCCATCCATCTCTCCATCCACCCATCTCCTCATCCATCCATCCCTACCCATCCACCCTTCCATCTCCTCACCCTTCCATCTCCTCATCCATGCTTCCATCCATCCACCCACCCATCCTTCCATCTCCTCATCCATTCCATTCCATCCATCCATCTCCTCACCCTTCCATCTCCTCATCCTTCCATCCATCCACCCATCCATCCCTCCACCCATGTCTCCATCCCTCTCCTCATCCCACCTTCTCTCCATCCACCCCCCCAGACCTCCTGGAGAAGTCCCGTGTCATCTTCCAGCTGAAGGCAGAGCGGAACTACCACATCTTCTACCAGATCCTCTCCAACAAGAAGCCGGAGCTGCTGGGTGAGCCGGGCCACCACCGCGGCCTCGGGGCTTCTCCTTCCTGTGTCCTCCTGAAATTTGGGGTGGTTTGGGGAGACTGGAAATGCTCAGTGGTGTCTCCATCCTGCACCAGAGATGCTGCTGGTCACCTCCAACCCCTACGACTATGGTTACGTGTCCCAGGGCGAGGTGACCGTGGCCTCCATCGATGACTCCGAGGAGCTGCTGGCCACCGACGTGAGTGGGGATGGATGGAGGGAGGGATGAGTGCATGGATGGAGGGATGAGTCCTCAGATGGATGGATGGCTCTGTGGTTGTAAAGGTCCTCAAATGGGTGGATGAGACCGTGGATGGATGAATGAAGTCCTCAAACAGATTGATGGAAGGATGGATGGATGGATGGAAGGATGGATGGATGAAGTTCTCAAATGGATGGATGGATGGGTCCATGGATGGATGGATGGAGTTCTCAAACGGATGGATGGATGGGTCCATGGATGGATGAGTCCTCAGAAGAATGGATGGATGGATCGAGGATAAACGAGTCCTGAGCTGGACAAATGAACCCACGGATGAATCCATGGATGGATGGATGAAGTCCTCAAACAGATTGATGGAAAAATCCATGGACAGATGAGTCCTCAGATGGATGGATGGATGAAGTTCTCGGATGGATGGATAGATGGGTCCAGGGATGGATGAGTCCTTGAAAGGATGGATGGATGAAGTTCTCGGATGGATGGATAGATGGGTCCAGGGATGGATGAGTCCTTGAAAGGATGGATGGATGAAGTTCTCAAATGGATGGATGGATGGGTCGATGGATGGATGGATGAAGTTCTCAAATGGATGGATGAATGGGTCGATGGATGGATGGATGAAGTTCTCAAATGGATGGATGGATGAGTCCTCAGAAGAATGGATGGATGGATGGCTGAGCCCATGGATGGATGGATCCAAGATAAATGAGTCCTGAGCTGGACAAATGAACCCATGGATGAGTCCTTCAAGTGGACAAGTCCGCAGCTGGACATGTCCCCATGGGCCAGCCAGGCTATTGGCTGGGAAGGGCAGTGGGAGGGACCCACAGATGGTGACCACCAGGGTGGTGACCAGCAGAGGCCACACCCTCACCTGGCCCCTCTCCACCCCATCCACCCATCCCAGAGTGCCTTTGATGTCCTGGGCTTCACGGCCGAGGAGAAGGCCGGCGTCTACAAGCTGACGGGAGCCATCATGCACTTCGGCAACATGAAGTTCAAGCAGAAGCAGCGGGAGGAGCAGGCGGAGCCGGACGGCACCGAAGGCGCGTCAGGGCCGGGGGTCGGGTCAGGGAGAGGTCACCAGCTGAGGTGACACTGACCGCGCGTCTCTCACCCCGCAGATGCCGACAAGTCCGCGTACCTGATGGGGCTGAACTCGGCCGACCTCCTCAAGGGCCTGTGCCACCCGCGCGTCAAGGTGGGCAACGAGTACGTCACCAAGGGCCAGAGCGTCCAGCAGGTCTACTACTCCATCGGCGCCTTGGCCAAGGCCGTCTACGAGAAGATGTTCAACTGGATGGTGGTGAGGATCAACAACTCACTGGACACCAAGCAGCCGCGGCAGTACTTCATCGGCGTCTTGGACATCGCCGGCTTCGAGATCTTCGACGTGAGGCTCGGGGCGGGGCGGTGGTGTTGGGCCTCGGAGGGTCAGCGTTGAGCTGGTGGGGTGTTGAGGGGGTCTCCTGTAGCTTCACATCGACCTTGGGACTCTTTGGGCCTTTTGTTGATGTCACTGAGTGCTGAGTTGACACCATTGATCTCACCAGGCATTGACTCCTTTGGTTGAGGAGCTGACCCTCTTGACCCCACCAGGTGCAGGTTTTGGGCCCCAGGTTGACCCCACTGATGTCACTGGATGTTCTGCTGACCCTACTGGGTGTTGAGGTGTTCCCTTTGACCCCATTGGGCATTACTTTGACCCCGCTGGGGGTTGAGTTGGTGTCATTGGCCCCATTGGGTGTTGAGCTGACCCCATTGGTGTTGAGCTGACCCCATTGACCCCATTGGGGGTTGAGCTGACCCCATTGACCCCATTGGGGGTTGAGCTGACCCCATTGACCCCACTGGGGGTTGAGCTGACCCCATTGGGGGTTGAGCTGACCCCATTGGGTGTTGAGCTGACCCCATTGAGCTGACCCCATTGGGTATTGCGCTGACCCCATTGGGTGTTGAGCTGACCCCATTGACCCCATTGAGCTGACCTCATTGGGGGTTGAGCTGACCCCATTGAGCTGATCCCACTGGGGGTTGAGCTGACTCCACTGACTCCACCCCCCTCCCCACCTTCTCCTCCGCAGTTCAACAGCTTCGAGCAGCTGTGCATCAACTTCACCAACGAGAAGCTGCAGCAGTTCTTCAACCACCACATGTTCGTGCTGGAGCAGGAGGAGTACAAGAAGGAGGGCATCGAGTGGGAGTTCATCGACTTCGGCATGGACCTACAGGCCTGCATCGACCTCATCGAGAAGGTGCCACCTTCCCTGGGACCTCCTGTGCCTGAGGGTCTGTCCACGTGGAGACCCTCAGGTGCCCCACGAGCAACTTTTGGGTTGTCCTCCCCGGCCAACGAGGTCTCCTCCTCCGCAGCCCATGGGGATCATGTCCATCCTGGAGGAGGAGTGCATGTTCCCCAAGGCCTCGGACATGACCTTCAAGTCCAAGCTCTACGACAACCACCTGGGCAAGTCGGCCAACTTCGGGAAGCCGCGCAACGTCAAGGGCAAGTCCGAGGCTCACTTCTCACTCACGCACTATGCTGGCACCGTGGACTACAACATCCTGGGCTGGCTGGAGAAGAACAAGGACCCCCTCAACGAGACGGTGGTGGGGCTCTACCAGAAGTCTGCCCTCAAGCTCTTGGCCCACCTCTTCTCCAACTACGCCGGGGCAGACTCTGGTGGGTGACGGAGGGGTGGAGAAGATCGTTGCCTGCAGTTGTCTTCGTTCCCACCTCACGCCACCTGTGTCCTCCCCAGGTGGGGACAGCGGGAAAGGGAAAGGAGCCAAGAAGAAAGGTTCCTCCTTCCAGACGGTCTCAGCTCTGCACCGGGTGAGGGACCCACCGTGGGGCAGGGGGAGGACAACTTCCGGCGTAGAGGGTGGTCCCACCACGCCCAGCCCCTCCCCTGCTCTCCCATTGGTCACCCACGTCTCTCCTCCCCAGGAGAACCTCAACAAGCTGATGGCCAACCTCAAGACCACCCACCCGCACTTCGTGCGCTGCCTCGTCCCGAACGAGCGGAAGGAGCCAGGTGAGCCGAGGGTGGGGGTGGGAGGCTGGGGTGGGCGTGGCTCATGGCTGACCCCTCACCTGTCCCCCCAGGTGTGATGGACAACGCCCTGGTGATGCACCAGCTCCGCTGCAACGGAGTCCTGGAGGGGATCCGCATCTGCCGCAAGGGCTTCCCCAACCGCATCCTCTACGGGGACTTCCGCCAGCGGTGGGGACACGGAGGGGGCTTGGGGAGGGGGGACACCCCCGGCGGGGCTGATCTCGGGGGTCGTGTCCTGCCAGGTACCGCATCCTGAACCCCGCGGCCATCCCCGAGGGGCAGTTCATCGACAGCCGCAAGGGCGCCGAGAAGCTCCTGGGCTCTATCGACATCGACCACAACCAGTACAAGTTTGGGCACACCAAGGTGAGGGCGCGTGGTCCCTGTTCCCCGTGGTCCCACTATCCTTCATGGTCCCACCATCCACATGTCCATCTCTCCCTCCCTACGTCCATCTGATCCTCCCAGCCCGTCCTTTCACCCACCACAACCAGTTCCATCACACTGGGTGAGACCTCTTTGCTCCCCGTGGTCCCACCATGTGGGTGTTAGACCTCACGGTCCCACCATCCCCGTGTCCATCCGTCCATCCCCGTGTCCATCCGTCCATCCCCGTGTCCATCCATCCATCCCTGTGTCCATCTCTCCCCCCACTCACGCACCACCCCATCCTTCCACCCACCACAACCAGTTCCACCACTGTGGGTGAGACCCTGCAGTCTCTGTTCCCCGTGGTTCCACCATGTGGGTGTTAGACCTCACGGTCCCACCATCCCCGTGTCCATCTGTCCATCCCCATGTCCATCTGTCCCTCCTCGTGTCCATCTGTTCCCCCACTCACACACCACCCCATCCTTCCACCCACCACAACCAGTTCCATCACTGTGGGTGAGACCTCTTTGCTCCCCGTGGTCCCACCATGCTGGTGTTACATGGACGTCATGGTCCCACCATCCCCATGTCCATCTGTCCATCCCCGTGTCCATCTCTCCCCCCACTCACACACCACCCCATCCTTCCACCCACCACAACCAGTTCCATCACTGTGGGTGAGACCCTGCAGTCTCTGTTCCCTGTGGTCCCGCCATGTGGGCGTTAGATAGACCTCACGGTCCCACCATCCCCGTGTCCATCTGTCCATCCCCGTGTCCATCTCTCTCCCCACTCATGCATCACCCCATCCTTCCACCCACCACAACCAGTTCCACCACTGTGGGTGAGACGCTGCGGTCTCTGTGCCCCGTGGTTCCACCATGTGGGTGTTAGACCTCACGGTCCCACCATCCCCGTGTCCATCTGTCCGTCCTCATGTCCATCTGTCCCCCCACTCATGCACCACCCCATCCTTCCACCCTCCACACCCAGTTCCATCGCACTGGGTGAGACCTCTTTGCTCCCCGTGGTCCCACCATGCTGGTGTTACACGGACGTCATGGTCCCACCATCCCCATGTCCATCTGTCCATCCCAATGTCCATCTGTCCCCCCACTCACGCACCACCCCATCCTTCCACCCACCACAACCAGTTCCACCACTGTGGGTGAGACCTCTTTGCTCCCCGTGATCCCACCACGCTGGTGTTAGATAGACCTCATGGTCCGTCCATCCCCGTGTCCATCTGTCCATCCCCGTGTCCATCTGTCCATCCCCGTGTCCATCTCTCTCCCCACTCATGCATCACCCCATCCTTCCACCCACCACAACCAGTTCCACCACTGTGGGTGAGACCCTGTGGTCTCTGTGCCCCGTGGTTCCACCATCCAGGTGGACCTCGTGGTCCCACCACCTTCTCCCCCCAGGTGTTCTTCAAGGCGGGGCTGCTGGGGCAGCTGGAGGAGATGCGTGACGAGCGCCTGTCCCGCATCATCACGCGCATCCAGGCGCGGGCGCGGGGGCAGCTCATGCGCCTCGAGTTCAAGAAGATCGTGGAGCGCCGGTGAGGTGGCGGCAGGGCTTCTCCTCACCTGGCCACCAGGTTGGGGACATGGTGGCACCTGAATCCTCCTCCTCCTCGCAGGGATGCCCTGCTGGTGATCCAGTGGAACCTCCGGGCCTTCATGGGCGTGAAGAACTGGCCATGGATGAAGCTCTACTTCAAGATCAAGCCCTTGCTGAAGAGCGCAGAGACGGAGAAGGAGATGCAGGTGGGAGGAGAGGGCAGGGCAGGGTAGGGTGGGGCGGGACCACCGATGGTCTGGGGGGTGGATGAGGGTGTCTGACTCTCTCGGGGTCTCCTGGGGCAGAACATGAAGGAGGAGTACGGGCGGCTGAAGGACGCCCTGGAGAAGTCGGAATCGCGGCGGAAGGAGCTGGAGGAGAAGATGGTCTCCATGCTGCAGGAGAAGAACGACCTCCAGCTCCAAGTGCAGGCTGTGAGTCAGATCACCCCAAAACTGTGTCATGGGGGTGACAACCACCCCACTGCCCGGGGGACAACCCCGATTCACCCACCACTCCCCCCAACAGGAGCAGGACAACCTGAACGATGCCGAGGAGCGCTGTGACCAACTGATCAAGAACAAGATCCAGCTGGAGGCCAAGGTGAAGGAGCTGACGGAGCGGCTGGAGGACGAGGAGGAGATGAACGCTGAGCTGACGGCCAAGAAGAGGAAGCTGGAGGACGAATGCTCGGAGCTGAAGAAGGACATTGATGACCTGGAGCTGACCCTGGCCAAGGTGGAGAAGGAGAAACATGCGACCGAGAACAAGGTGAGGGCAGGGAGGGGCCTGGGCATCAAGGGGAGGGACCTTATTGGGTTGGGTTGAGGAGACTCAAGGCTGGGTGGGATGGGTTGGGTTGAGGAGACTCAAGACTGGGTGGGTTGGGTTGAGGAGACCCAAAGCTGCATGGGTGGGGTTGGGTTCGGTTGTGGAGATCCAAGGCTGGGTGGGATGGGTTGGGTTGGGTTGGGTTGGGTTGGGTTGAGGAGACCCAAGGGTGGGTGGGATGGGTTGAGGAGACCCAAAGCCGGGAGGGATGGGTGGGATGGGTTGAGGAGACCCAAGGCTGGGTGGGATGGGTTGAGAATATTCAAGGCTGGCTGGGATGGGTTGGGTTGAGGAGATCCAAGGCTGGGTGGGTTGGGTTGAGGAGATCCAAGGCTGGGTGGGATGGATTGGGTTGGGTTGGGTTGAGGAGACCCAAGGGTGGTTTGGTTGTGTTGAGGAGACCCAAGGCTGGGTGGGATGGATTGGGTTGGGTTGGGTTGAGGAGACCCAAGGGTGGGTGGGACATGTTAGGTTGGGTTGAGAAGACCCAAGAAGGGCAGGGTTGGGAAGATCCAAGGTTGAGTTGGCCTCGTCGAGAAGACCCAAGGTCCTTTGGGCTCTCCTGCATTGACGCAACCTCGTTGGCTGAGGTGAAATCAACCTCCCTGGACACTTCTCCCACAGGTCAAGAACCTGACAGAGGAAATGGCAGGGCTGGACGAGACCATCGCCAAGCTGGCCAAGGAGAAGAAGGCTCTGCAGGAGTCCCACCAGCAGACGCTGGACGACCTGCAGGCTGAGGAGGATAAGGTCAACACCTTGACCAAGGGCAAGGTCAAGCTGGAACAGCAAGTGGACGATGTGAGTGTGGCCAGTCCCACCCCAGGCCCTGCTGAGGAGCTTCTGGGGCAGAAGTGAGCAAAAGCTGAGGTTTCTCCCCATTTCTGTGTTCCCACACAGCTCGAAGGCTCCCTGGAGCAGGAGAAGAAGATCCGCATGGACCTGGAACGGGCCAAGAGGAAACTGGAAGGTGACCTGAAGCTGACCCAGGAGAACATCATGGATCTGGAGAATGACAAGCAGCAGCTGGAGGAGAAGCTCAAGAAGTGAGGCTGGACCCCCCTGCCATGTCCGGCCTGGCTGAGGGTCACGGGTGGGGCCTCACTGCCCCCCTCATTCCCCAGGAAGGAGTTTGAGATCCACCAGCAGAACAGCAGGATCGAGGACGAGCAGGCGCTGGCTCTGCAGCTCCAGAAGAAGCTCAAGGAGCTGCAGGTGGGGGGTCGAGTCTGTGCCTGGTTGGGTTGGGCTGAAGAGCATCCAGGTGGGTTGGGCTGAAGAGAAATCTGATGGTTGAGTTGGAGAATCTCCAGGTGGGTGGGTTGGGTTGAAGAAGCTCCACTTGCTTGGGTTGAAGAGTCTCCAGCTGGTCGGATTGGGTCAAGTTGAGTTGGATTAAAGTGTCTTAAGATGCTTGGATTGGGTTGAAGAGTCTCCGATCAGTTGAGTTGAGTCTCCAGCTGGTTTAGGTTGGGTTGAAGAGTCTCCAACTGGTTGGACTGGATTGAATGGTCTCCAGCTGGTCAGATTGGGCCAAGTTGAGTTGGATTGAATGGTCTCCAGCTGGTTGGATTGAGTCAAATTGAGTCAGATCCAAGTGTCTCAGGCTGCTTGGGTTGGGTTGAAGATTCTCCACCTGGTTGGGTTGGGTTGAGTCTCCAAGTGCTTGGGTTGGGTTGGGTTGAGTTTCCAACTGGTTGGGTCGAAGATTCTCCAACTGCTTGGGTTGGATTGGGTTGAGTCTCCAACTGCTTGGGTTGGATTGGGTTGAGTCTCCAACTGCTTGGGTTGGATTGGGTTGAGTTTCCAACTGCTTGGGTTGGGTTGAAGATTCTCCAAGTGGTTGGGTTGAGTTTCCAACTGCTTGGGTTGAAGATTCTCCAACACGTTGGGTTGGGTTGGGTTGAGTCTCCAACTGCTTGGGTTGACTCGAATGACCTCCAGTGATTGGGCTGGGTCTCATGGAGGGTTTGGGTGGATCCCACCCCACCCCTCACCTCCATCTCGGTGCGCAGGCGCGGATCGAGGAGCTGGAGGAGGAGCTGGAGGCCGAGAGGACAGGCCGGGCCAAGGTGGAGAAGCAGCGCTCGGAGCTGTCGCGGGAGCTGGAGGAGCTAAGCGAGCGGCTGGAGGAGGCCGGCGGCGCCACCTCGGCGCAGCTGGAGCTCAACAAGAAGCGCGAGGCCGAGTTCCAGAAGCTGCGGCGGGACCTGGAGGAGGCCACGCTGCAGCACGAGGCCACGGCGGCCGCACTGAGGAAGAAGCACGCCGACAGCGTGGCCGAGCTGGGCGAGCAGCTGGACAACCTCCAGCGCGTCAAGCAGAAGCTGGAGAAGGAGAAGAGCGAGCTCAAGCTGGAGCTGGACGACCTCAGCGCCAACGTGGAGCAGCTGATCAAGGCCAAGGTGGGAGGAGGCCAGAGTGGACAGCAGGGAATCATGGGATGGTTTGGGTGGGGCAGGACTGATGGGATCATCCAGGTCCATCAAGCCACGGGCAGGGACACCTTCCCCTAGACTGGGTTGGGTTTGGTTGAGTTGGGCCAAAGAGTCTCCAGCTGGTTGGGTTGGATCCAGCATCCATCTGGTAGGGCTGGAGAGCCTTCGGCCGGTGGGGCTGGAGAGCCTTCGGCCGGTGGGGCTGGAGAACCTTCGGCCGGTGGGGCTGGAGAACCTTCGGCCGGTGGGGCTGGAGAACCTTCGGCCGGTGGGGCTGGAGAACCTTCGGCCGGTGGGGCTGGAGAACCTTCGGCCGGTGGGGCTGGAGAACCTTCGGCCGGTGGGGCTGGAGAACCTTCGGCCGGTGGGGCTGGAGAACCTTCGGCCGGTGAGGTTGGAGAGCCTTCGGCCGGTTGGGTTGGATCCAGCGTCCATCTTGTTGGGCTGGAGAACCTTCACCTGGTAGGGCCAGAGAGCCTTTGGCCGGTGGGGCCGGAGAGCCTTTGGCCGGTGGGGCCGGAGAGCCTTCGGCCGGTGGGGCCGGAGAACCTTCGGCCAGTTGGGTTGACCTGAGTTGGGTTGAAAAGAGTCTCCAAGGGGTTGGGTTGGGTGGATCCCACCCAGGGCCACCTTCCATTAGCCCAGGTGTCTCCAAGCCCTGTCCACCCTGGCTTTGGACCTCCCCACCTCCAGCAGTGGGGCATGTCCACTCCACGGTGGCCTCCAGCCATGGCCACCCCTCCTCTGGCCCCTTCCTGCAGGTGGCCATGGAGAAGATGTCGCGCTCCATGGAGGACCAGGCTGCCGAGCACTTGGCCAAGCTGGAGGAGACCCAACGCGTCCTCAACGACGCCAACACCCAACGGGCCAAGCTGCAGACGGAGAACGGTGAGAGCTGCCCCACCCCAGCCCCACCCATGCCCCACCTCAGCCCCACCCATGCCTGAGGCCCCGCCCACCCCACAGGTGAGCTGTCGCGGCAGCTGGAGGAGAAGGAGGCGCTAGTGTCCCAGCTGACCCGCGGGAAGGTGTCCTATACCCAACAACTGGAGGACCTGCGGAGGCAGTTGGAGGAGGAGATGAAGGTGGGGTCGGGGGGGTGAGAAGACCTGGGGAGGGGCTCCAGGTGGGTCACAGGTGTCCTTCACCCTCGTGGTCACCGGTTCAGGCCGGTGGGGTTGGGTGGGTCCATCTGCAGGGGTTCCATCTACAGGCGGTTCCACTGTAGGAGGTCCAAGGAGGGTTGGGTTGATCCATGGAAGGTCCAAGGTAGGTTAGGTTGATCCATGGAAGGTCCAATGAAGGTTGGGTTGATCCATGGAAGGTCCAATGAAGGTTGGGTTGATCCATGGAAGGTCCAAGGTAGGTTAGGTTGATCCATGGAAGGTCCAATGAAGGTTGGGTTGATCCATGGAAGGTCCAATGAAGGTTGGGTTGATCCATGGAAGGTCCAAGGAAGGTGGGGTTGATCCATGGAAGGTCCAAGGAAGGTTGGGTTGATCCATGGAAGGTCCAAGGAGGGTTGGGTTGATCCATGGAAGGTCGGGTTGATCCATGGAAGGTCCAAGGAGGGTTGGGTTGGGGTGACAAATACCAGCCCTTGCTGAGCTGGAGTCCTCCAAGAAGCTCAGCTTGACCTGGATCCAACAGTCCCACCTTCTCCTGAAGATTTAAGGAAGGTTGGGTTGATCTGAAAGAGGTTGGGTTGATCTCCAGAAGGCCTGAGGAAGGTTGGGTTGCTCCAAAAAGTGCTCGTGGAGGGTTGGGTCCGTTTGGAGAAGGTGAGGTTGGTCTCCAGAAGGTCTGGTTGGGCTGTGGTGATGAAGACCAGCAGGGCCACCCAAGAGGACTCCAGCTGACCTGGAGCCGTCAGCGCCACCTCGTCCCCACCAGGCCAAGAACGCGCTGGCGCACGCGCTGCAGTCGGCCCGGCACGACGGGGACCTGCTGCGGGAGCAGTACGAGGAGGAGACCGAGGCCAAGGCCGAGCTCCAGCGCGCGCTCTCCAAGGCCAACTCCGAGGTGGCCCAGTGGAGGACCAAGTACGAGACGGACGCCATCCAACGCACCGAGGAGCTGGAGGAGGCCAAGTGAGTCATCTCCTCATGGGTGGAGCTTCTGTGGGGTCAGGGGTGGAGACCATCCATGGGAGAAGGTTCTGGAGGAGGCCAAGTGAGCCATTGCCCAAGGGTGGAGCTTCTGTGGGTCAGGGAGGAGACCACCCATGGGAGAAGGTTCTGGAGGTTTTAGAGGTTGAGTCATCTCCTCATGGATGGAGCTTCTGTGGGGTCAGAGGTGGTGACCACCCATGGGAGAAGGTTCTGGAGGAGGCCAAGCAAGCCATCGCCCCATGGGTGGAGCTTCCATGGGGTCAGGGTGACGATCACCCACAGGAGGAGGTTCTGGAGGTTTTAGAGGTTGAGTCATCTCCTCATGGGTGGAGTTTCTGTGGGGTCAGGATGGTGACCACCCACAGGAGAAGGTTCTGGAGATTTTAGAGGTTGAGTCATCTCCTCATGGGTGGAGCTTCCATGGGGTCAGGGTGGAGACCACCCACGGGAGAAGGTTCTGGAGGTTTTAGAGGTTGAGTCATCTCTTCACGGATGGAGCTTCTGTGGGGTCAGGGTGGAGACCATCCACGGGAGAAGGTTCTGGAGGAGGCCAATGAGTCATCTCCTCATGGGTGGAGCTTCCGTGGGGTCAAGGGCGGTGACCACCCATGGGAGAAGGTTCTGGAGAAAGTTCTGGGAAGGCTCTGGAGAAGGCAGAGTGATCTGGAGATGGTAGAGGAGATTCAAAGCAGAACCATGGCCAATATCTGGGTGGGAGAAGGTTCTGGTGGCCCCACCTGGCCCGCGGGTGACCCCGGGTGGTCCCCGGGGCAGGAAGAAGTTGGCGCAGCGGCTGCAGGAGGCCGAGGAGGCCGTGGAGGCTGTCAATGCCAAGTGCTCCTCGCTGGAGAAGACCAAGCACCGGCTGCAGAACGAGATCGAGGACCTGATGGCCGACGTGGAGCGGTCGAACGCTGCCGCCGCCGCCCTGGACAAGAAGCAGAGGAACTTTGACAAGGTGGGCGTGGGCGGTGGTCGTGGGGTGGGGACAGGACAGCAGGGAGGACATGGGGTGACCGCTGGTGGTCCCCAGGTGTTGGCCGAGTGGAAGCAGAAGTTCGAGGAGTCGCAGACGGAGCTGGAGGCGTCGCAGAAGGAGGCCAGGGCCCTCAGCACCGACCTCTTCAAGCTGAGGAACATCTACGAGGAGTCCCTCGAGCACCTGGAGACCTTCAAGAGGGAGAACAAGAACCTCCAAGGTGAGACCGACCGCGGGTCCCTCCGCCCACCCGGGCATTCCCCGCAGGGTCTGATGGGGTCTCACCCGGGCAGAGGAGATCTCGGACCTCACGGAGCAGCTCGGCGCCGGCCACAAGTCCATCCACGAGCTGGAGAAGGTGCGGAAGCAGCTGGACGCCGAGAAGCTGGAGCTCCAAGCTGCTCTGGAGGAGGCCGAGGTGGGCCAAGCCCCGTCCCTGTGTTCTCCCGGTGGGATGTCCATGCCCTGAGGTCCTCAAGGTGCTCTCCGTCCCACCAGGCCTCCCTGGAGCACGAGGAGGGGAAGATCCTGCGGGCGCAGCTGGAGCTCAACCAGGTGAAGGCAGAGTACGAGCGCAAGCTGGGCGAGAAGGAGGAGGAGATGGAGCAGGTGAAGCGCAACCACCTGCGTGTGGTGGAGTCGCTCCAGACCTCGCTGGACGCCGAGACCCGCAGCCGCAACGAGGCCCTGAGGCTGAAGAAGAAGATGGAGGGCGACCTCAACGAGATGGAGATCCAGCTCAGCCACGCCAACCGTGGTGCCAACGAGGCCCAGAAGCAGGTCAAGGCTCTGCAGGGCTACCTGAAGGTACCTGGCTATGGGGGGCAGGGAGGTGTAGGGGGTCCTGAAGGTACCACAGGGACTTTGGGGTGTAGGATGTTCCTCAAGGAACCTGTCCATGGAGACATTGAGGTCCTGAAGGAACCTGTCCATGGGGACGCTGAGGTCCTGAAGGTACCTGTCCACAGGGACATGGAAGGGTAGGATTATACGTGAAGGTACCTGCCCCATGGAGGTGCAGGAGGTCCTGAAGGTCCCTGTCCATGGGGACATGAAGGTCCTGAAGGAACCGGTCCATGGGGACACTGAGGTCCTGAAGGTCCCTGTCCATGGAGCTATTAGGGTGTAGGATGTACCTGAAGGTACCACAGGGACTTCGGGGTGTAGGACGTTCCTTAAGGAACCTGTCCATGGGGACACTGAGGGCCTGAAGGTACTTGTCCACAGGGACATGGAAGGGTAGGAGGTACCTGAAGGTACCTGCCCCATGGAGACATTGGAGTGTAGGATGTACCTGAAGGTACCACAGGGACTTTGGGGTGTAGGATGTTCCTTAAGGAACCTATCCATGGAGACACTGAGGTCCTGAAGGTGTACCTGTCCATAGGGACATGGAAGGATAGGATTATACCTGAAGGTACCTGCCCCATGGAGGTGCAGGAGGTCCTGAAGGTCCCTGTCCATGGGGATGTGGAAGGGTAGGAGGTCCTGAAGGTACCACAGGGACATTGGGGCGTAGGACATTCCTCAAGGAACCTGTCCATGGGGACACTGAGGTCCTGAAGGTACCTGTCCATGGGGTGGAGGGGTACAGGAAGTCCTGAAGGTACCTGTCCATGGGGCAGGGGGGTGTAGGGGGTCCTGAAGGTACCACAGGGACTTTGGGGTGTAGGATGTTCCTCAAGGAACCTGTCCATGGAGACATTGAGGTCCTGAAGGAACCTGTCCATGGGGACACTGAGGTCCTGAAGGTACCTGTCCATAGGGACATGGAAGGGTAGGATTATACGTGAAGGTACCTGCCCCATGGAGGTGCAGGAGGTCCTGAAGGAACCTGTCCATGGGGACACTGAGGTCCTGAAGGAACCTGTCCATGGGGACATGGAGGTCCTGAAGGAACCTGTCCATGGGGACATGGAGGTCCTGAAGGAACCTGTCCATGGGGACATGGAGGTCCTGAAAACACCTCTCCATGGGGACATGGAGATCCTGAAGGAACCTGTCCATGGGGACACTGAGGTCCTGAAGGAACCCACCCATGCGGACCTTGGGGTGCTGGAGGTCCCACCACCCAAACAGGGGTCAATGGACCCTCCCCTCCCTCCCCACCCACCACCCCTTCCCCCACCCCCCAGGACACGCAGCTGCAGCTGGACGATGCAGCGAGGGTCGGGGAGGACCTGAAGGAGAACGTGGCCATGGTGGAGCGCAGGAACACCCTGCTGCAGTCGGAGCTGGAGGAGCTCCGGGGCCTGGTGGAACAGACGGAGAGGGCTCGGAAATTGGCCGAGCAGGAGCTGATCGAGGCCAGCGAGAGGGTCCAGCTCCTCCACTCGCAGGTGAGACCTCACCTGCCTCCCGGGAGAGGAGCCACCTCCATCCAGGGCTGCCCTGACCCAGGAGAAACAGCTCTGATTGCTCCATTGGGGACCTTGAGGCGGCTCAGGGTGGTGGCCACTTTCTCCTGAAGGTTGGGTTGGTCTAAAGAAGGTCTAAGATGATTGGTTGGGTTGGTCTAAAGAAGATCTAAGATGATTGGTTGGGTTGGTCTGGGGGAAGTTGGGTTTGTCTAAAGAAGGTCTAAGATGATTGGTTGGGTTGGTCTGGGGGAGGTCTAAGACGATTGGTTGGGTTGGTCTAAAGAAAGTCTAAGATGATTGGTTGGGTTGGTCTTGGGGAGGTTGGGTTTGCCTAAAGAAGGTCCAGGGCAGGTTGGGTTTGTCAGTGGAAGGTCTGGAAGGTGACAAAGACCAACTCTAGCTGAGCTGAAGACCACCAAGGTGACCTAGGTTGACCTAGAGCCAACAGTGGCACCTTCTCCTGAAGGTCCATAGAAGGGCGAATTGGTCCATGGGAAGTCCATGGAGGTTTGGGTTGGTCCATGGGTGGTCCAGGAAAGGTTGGGTTGGTCAGTGGGAAGTCCATGGAGGGTTGGGTTGGTCCATAGAAAGTCCATGGAGGTTTGGGTTGGTCCGTGGAAGGTCCATGGAGGTTTGGGTTGGTCCATGGGAGGTTGGGTTGGTCCATGGGAGGTCCAGGGAAGGTTGGGCTCTCTCCAGAAGGGCTGGGCTCCCTTCCAAGTTGTGTCACCAAGATCCCGAGAAGATCCTTGACCCTTCCGTGACACAGGGAGGTCTCCAAGACCGGGGGGGCTGCACCCCAGGGCCACCTCCTGAGGTCCCTCCCCGTCCCCAGAACACCAGCCTCATCAACCAGAAGAAGAAGATGGAGGGTGACATCTCCCAGCTGCAGACCGAGGTGGAAGAGGCTGTCCAGGAGTGCCGCAACGCTGAGGAGAAGGCCAAGAAGGCCATCACCGACGTGAGTGTCACGGGGGGGACACCGTGGCCACCACGAGGGCCGTGCCACGGACACCCCGCTCGTCCCCCCTCGGGCAGGCGGCCATGATGGCGGAGGAGCTGAAGAAGGAGCAGGACACGAGCGCGCACCTGGAGCGCATGAAGAAGAACATGGAGCAGACCATCAAGGACCTGCAGCTGCGGCTGGACGAGGCCGAGCAGCTGGCGCTCAAGGGTGGCAAGAAGCAGCTGCAGAAGCTGGAGGGGCGCGTGCGGGAGCTGGAGAACGAGCTGGAGAACGAGCAGAAGCGCAACGCCGAGAGCGTCAAGGGCCTGCGCAAGTCCGAGCGGCGCGTCAAGGAGCTCAGCTACCAGGTGAGACCGTGCAGGTGAGACCACCTGGGTCAGTCAAGGAGCTCAGTTACCAGGTGAGACCATCGGGGTGAGACCATGGACGTGAGACCACCAGGGTGAGTCAAGGAGATCAGCTACCAGGTGAGACCACCTGGGTGAGACCATGGAGGTGACTTAACCTGGGTCAGTCAAAGAGCTCAGCCACCAGGTGAGACCACCTGGGTGAGACCACTGGCGTGAGTCAGGGAGATCAGCTACCAGGTGAGACCATGCAGGTGAGACCACATGGGTTAGTCAAGGAGATCAGCTACTGAGTGAGACCACCAGGGTGAGACCACCTGGGTGGGTCAAGGAGCTCAGCTACCAGGTGAGACCATGGAGGTGAGACTGCATGGGTCAGTCAAGGAGCTCAGCTACCAGGTGAGACCACCTGGGTGAGACCACCAGGGTGGGTAAAGGAGCTCAGCTACCAAGTGAGACCACCACGGTGAGACCACCTGGGTGAGACCACCAGGGTCAGTCAAGGAGCTCAGCTACCAGGTGAGACCACATGGGTGAGACCATGGAGGTGACACCACATGGGTCACTCAAGGAGCTCAGCTACCAGGTGAGACCACCTGGGTGAGACCATGGAGGTGACACCACCTGGGTCAGTCAAGGAGCTCAGCTACCAGGTGAGACCACCGGGGTGAGACCATGGAGGTGAGACCACTTGGGTCACTCAAGGAGCTCAGCTACCAGGTGAGACCACCACGGTGAGACCACCAGGGTCAGTCAAGGAGATCAGCTGCCAGGTGAGACCACCGAGGTGGGTCAAGGAGCTCAGCTACCAGGTGAGACCACCTGGATGGGCCAGGGAGCTCAGGCACAGGTGACACCACCTGGATGGGCCAGGGAGCTCAGGTACAGGTGAGACTCAGGGACCAGGTGAGACCACTGCAGTGGGATAAGCTCAGTTCCCAGGCAAGGCCACCAGGGTGGGTCAAACTCAGCCCCAGGTGAGACCATTGGGGTGGGACAAGGAGGTCAGGTACAGGTGTGACCATCTGGGTGGTCTAAACATGGAAACCGAGGGCTAGGGGTGCTGGTCATACCCTGTCCAGTGTCCACCCCTGTCCACCCCTGTCCTTGTTCCCCAGACCGAGGAGGACAAGAAGAACCTGCTGCGGCTGCAGGACCTGGTGGACAAACTGCAGATGAAAGTCAAGGCCTACAAGCGACAGGCGGAGGAGGCGGTGGGTGGAGGGGGTGGGGTGGGGTGGGGTGGGGTGGGAAGGAGGACCGAGGGAGGGAGGGATGGGTGGGAAGAATGGAGGGATGGAAGAGGAGATGGATGGACATGGATGGACATGGATGGAAGAGGAGGAGGGATGGGTGGATGGGTGAGGAGATGGAAGGATGAGGAGATGGATGGGTGGATGGGTGAGGAGATGGATAGATGGACGGACAGGGATGGAAGAGGAGGATGGATGGACAGGGATGGATGGATGGATGGGTGAGGAGATGGATGGATGGATGGGGATGGAAGAGGAGGATGGATGGAGGGATGGATGGGTGGAGAGACAGAAGAGAAGGAGATGGATGGATGGATGGATGAAGAGATGGATGGATGAGGAGATGGATGAATGGATGGATGGATGGGTGAGGAGATGGAAGAATAGATGGGTGAGGAGATGGATGGATGGATGGACAGGGATGGAAGAGGAGGATGGATGGAGGGATGGACGGACAGATGGGAAGAAGGATGGATGGATGGATGAGAAGGAGATTGGACAGATGGATGGACAGATGGGAAGGGATGGATGGAGGGATGGATGGATGGATGGATGAAGGGATGGATGTATGGAGGGATCCATGGATGGATGGAAGAGAAGATGGATGGCCAGAAGAGTGAAGAGATGGGTGGATGGCAGTGGGATAGAGGGAGGGAGGGAGGGGTGGAGTGGTGGATAGATGGATGGATGGACGGATGGATGGATGGAGGGATGGATGGAAGAGAAGGGGATGGATGGATGGATGGATCCATGGCTGGACGGATAGAAGAGAAGGATGGACAGACTGATGGATAGATGGACAGACTGATGGATGGATGAATGAATGGATAGAAGAGAAGGATGAATAGATGGATGGATGGATGGACAGACTGATGGATGGATGGATGGATCCATGGATGGATGGATGGATAGGGATGGAAGAGAAGGACAGATGGATAGAGGGATGGATGGATGGATAGAAGAGAAGGATGAATAGATGGATGGATGGATGGACAGACTGATGGATGGATGGATCCATGGATGGATGGATAGAAGAGAAGGATGGACAGATGGATGGATGGACAGACAGACTGATGGATGGATGGATAGGGATGGAAGAGAAGAACAGACAGATGGATGGATGGATCCATGGCTGGAAGGATGGATGGATGGATGGATGGATGGACAGATGGATGAAGCCATCTCAGCCGTGGGGGTGGCAGGAGGCTCTCCTTCCCTGGGACCACCCCCTGATCCCCCCAGTGTCCCCCCAGGAGGAACAGGCCAACACCAACCTGGCCAAGTTCCGGAAGGCGCAGCACGAGCTGGACGAGGCCGAGGAGCGCGCGGACATCGCCGAGTCCCAGGTCAACAAACTGCGGGCCAAGAGCCGCGACATCGGCGCCAAGGTGGGACCTCTGCCACCCCTGTCACCCCTGCCACCCCCATGGCCGCCCCACAACCCCCTTGGACCGCCACTCTTCTCTGCCACCCCACTGCAGAAGCTGCATGATGAGGAGTGACCCATCCCCAGGAGGGGCCACCAGACCCCTGAGGGACACACCAGTGCCACCACCGCTGTGATGAGTGACCCACCACCACCATGATGGACTCACCACCACCACGATGGACCCATGATGATGATGATGATAGTGCCCCACCATGATGGACCCATGATGGTGATGATGGAACCTCACCATGATGGAGCCCCATCACAATGGACCGATGATGACGATGATGGAACCTCACCACGATGGACCCATGAGGATGATGATGGAACCTCACCATGATAGACCCACCACCACCATGATGGACCCATGATGATGAATATGGAGCCTCACCATGATGGAGCCCCATCATGATGGACCCATGAGGATGATGATGGAACCTCACCACAATGGACCCACCACCACCATGATGGACTCACCATCACCATGATGGACCCATGATGATGATGATGAAACCTCACCACAATGGACCCACCATCACCATGATAGACCCACCACCATGATGGACCCACGATGATGATGATGATGGAGCCCCCACCATGATGGACCCACCACCACCACAATGGATCCATGATGGTGATGATGGAGCCCCCCCATGATGAACGCACCACCATGACGGACTGATGTTGATGATGATGATGGAGTCCCACCACGATGGACCCACCACCATGACGGACTGATGATGATGATGATGACGACGATGATGATGATGGAGTCCCACCATGATAGACCCACCACCATCATGATGGACTCACCACCACCATGATAGACCCACCACCACCATGATGGACCCATGATGATGATGATGGAGCCACCACCACCACGATGGACCCATGATGATGATGATGGAGCCCCCCATGATGGACCCACCACCATGATGGACCCATGATGATGATGATGGAGCCCCACCATGATGGACCCACAATGATGATGATGGGACCTCACCATGATGGACCCACCACCATGATGGACTGATGATGGTGATGATGATGATGATGGAGCCCCACCATGATGGACCCACAATGATGATGATGGAACCTCACCATGATGGACCCACCACCATGATGGACTGATGATGATGATGATGATGATGATGATGGAGTCCCACCATGATGGACCCACAATGATGATGATGGAACCTCACCATGATGGACCCACCACCACCACGATGGACCCATGATGATGATGATGGACCCACAACGATGACAATGATGGTCATGGACCCACCACCACAAGTGACCCCCACCCCCACGATGGACACACCCCCTGCCCCTGTCCAAGACGAGGGGTCCCCAATGTTCATTAACTCATTAACGAGCCACGGGAGGGACACAATGTCCCCTCGCCCACCCCACCCCACCAACACGACCCTGAGCAGCACCAGCTGTGGGACGAGGTTTAATTTGGGGGTGGGGGGCAGGACCACGGGACAGAGGGGACAATGGGACAGTGGCAGGGGGTGGTGGCCATCAGGTGCCCTCCATGTCGGGATCTGCAGGAGGAGAAGAGTTGGAGATGGTGGAGGAGGAGGATCCAGGTGTCCCCACCCCACCTAAAGGGGTCCCAGGTGTCCCCACCACCCCCAAAGGTGTCCCAGGTGTCCCCACCTCCACCCAGAAGTGTCCCAGGTGTCCCTATGCCACCTAAAGGTGTCCCAGGTGTCCCCGACCCCACCCCAGGGTGTCCCAGGTGACCCCACCTCGCCCATGGGGGCCCCAGGTGTCCCCACCCCACCTAAAGGGGTCCCAGGTGTCCCCACTGCCCCCACAGGTGCCCTAGGTGTCCCCAACCCCATCCCAGGGTGTCCCAGGTGTCCCCACCCCAAGGTGTCCTAGGTGTCCCCAACCCCAGGTGTCCCACGTGTCCCCGACCCCACCCCAGGGTGTCCCAGGTGTCCCCACCCAAAGGTGTCTTAGGTGTCCCCAACCCCAGGTGTCCCACGTGTTCCCAACTCCACCCCAGAGTGTCCCAGGTGTCCCCACCACCCCCAAAGGTGTCCCAGGTGTCCCCACCCCAGGCCCCGTGTCCCTCACCCTGTCCCGGGGCCACCCGCGTGCGGAAGGTGACAAAGGTGTCGAAGGCGAAGACCAAGGCGAGCACGAGGCTGAAGGTCTGGGGGGAGGGGAAAGGGGCGTGGCCCGGTCAGGTGGGGGCGGGGCTAGGGCGAGGGGCGTGGCCATGGTGGGGGCGGGGCTTGGGGACACTCACGAAGGTGGTGGCAGCCAGGGCGTCACGGGACGAGGCCAAGGCCACCAGGGCTGCCACCAGGAAGATGAGGGTCCCACTGATGGCCCGGAGCAGGTCCTGGGGGGACAGCGGGGGGGGACACTGTGGGGATGGGATGGGGACACCGGGGGGGACACCCTGGGGGACACTGTGGGGACATGGGGGACACCGGGGGAATGGGGGTGGGGACAAGGGGGGACACCCTGGGGGACACTGTGGGGACATGGGGGACACCAGGGGAATGGGGGTGAGGACAAAGGGGGACACTGTGGGGATGACAGGGGACAGGGAGGGACACCATGGAGGGGACACTAGGGGGTGATATCATGGGGTGGGGGACACCACGAAGGGACAAGATGGACAGCGAGTGACACCACGGGGGGGGACACCAAGGGGTGACACCTTGGAGAGGTGGAGAAGAACAGAGGGAGGCATGGGGGACATCATGGGGCCATGGGGGGGACATGAAGGTGACACCATGGGAATGACAGTGGGGGACATCAGGGGAACATGGGGGAGACATAGGGGACACCATGGGGACATGGGGGGTGTCATCCAGGGGGGTTCCTGCATGTGCCCCCCGGGTGTCCCCGCAGGTGTGCCCCCAGGTGTCCCCGTTTGTCCTCAAGAGCCCCCCAGGTGTCCCTCTGTGTCCCTGTGTATCTCCAGGTGTCCCCAGGTGCCCTCCAGGTGCCCCACCATGTGTCCCCGTGTGTCCCTGAGAGCCACCCAGGTGTCTCTAGGAGCCCCCTAGGTGTCCCTGTTTGTCCCCAAGAGCCCCCCAGGCGTCCCCGTGTGTCCCCAGGTGCCCTTCAGGTGTCCCCAGAAGCCCCCTAGGTGTCCCCATTTATCCCCAGGAGCCTCTCGGGTGTCCCCAAGAGTCCCTTCAGGTGTCCCCGTTTGTCCCCAGGTGCCCCCGTGTGTCCCCAGGTGCCCCCCCAGGTGTCCCCCTGTGTCCCTGGGTGTCCCCAGGTGTCCCCAGGTGTGTCCCTACCAGGCAGGTGCCGTAGCCGGGGGAGCAGCCGGGGTGGGGTCCCTCAGCAGGTGCCCCCCCAGGTGTCCCCGTTTGTCTCCAGGTGCCCCCCCAGGTGTCCCCAGGTGCCCCCCCAGGTGTCCCCATGTGTCCCCGGGTGTCCCCAGGTGTCCCCATGTCCCTACCAGGCAGGTGCCGTAGCCGGGGGGCAGCCGGGGTGGGGTCCCTCAGCAGGTGCCCCCCCAGGTGTCCCCGTTTGTCCCCAGGTGCCCCCCCAGGTGTCCCCAGGTGCCCCCCCAGGTGTCCCCATGTGTCCCCGGGTGTCCCCAGGTGTCCCCATGTCCCTACCAGGCAGGTGCCGTAGCCGGGGGGCAGCCGGGGGGGGTCCCGCAGCAGGAGCCCCCCCAGGGCTGCCGCCCCCGCCAGGGTCTGCAGCAGCGCCGGGGCCAGCGTGGGGGGCGCGGGGGGGGCCAGGAGCGCCACCACCCCCGCGGAGAGGACCTGAGGGGACAGAAGGGACAGGAGTGTCACAGGAGTGCCACCACCCCCGCGGAGAGGACCTGCGGGGACAGGAGGGACAGGAGTGTCACAGGAGTGCCACCACCCCCGCGGAGAGGACCTGGGGGGGACACGGGGGGGGCCAGGAGCGCCACCACCCCCCGGAGAGGACCTGCGGGGACAGGAGCGTCACACGAGTGTCACAGGAGTGCCACCACCCCCCCCGAGAGCAGTTGGGGGGGGACAGGGGTGTCACAGGAGTGTCATCACCCCCGCGGACAGCACCTGGGGGGACACGGGGGGGGCCAGGAGCGCCACCACCCCCCGGAGAGGACCTGCGGGGACAAGGGTGTCACAGGAGTGTCACAGGAGTGCCACCCCGCGGACAGCACCTGGGGGGACACGGGGGGGTCACAGGAGTGCCACCACCCCCCGGAGAGGACCCGAGGGGACACGGGGGGGTCGTGGGGGGGTGACACCAGTCAGGTCCCCAGTGCCCTCCCAGTGCTCCCAGTTCCTCCTCCCCCAGCAGGAGCCCCCCCAATGTCCTCAATGCGCCTCCAGTGCCCCCAGTGCTCCCAGTCCCCCCAGTGCCCCGTACCAGTTCCCCCATTCCCCCATACCAGTATTTCCAGTGCTCCCAATTCCCCCAGTTCCCCCATTCCTCCATACCAGTTCCCGTACCAGTTCCCGTACCAGTACTCCCAGTTCCCCCATTCCCCCATACCCATTCCCCCAGTGCCCCCAGTGTCCCCAGTTCCTCCATTCCCCCCAGTTCCCCCATTCCCCCATACCAGTATTTCCAGTGCTCCCAGTTTCCCCAGTTCCCCCATTCCCCCATACCAGTACTCCCAGTTCCCCCAGTGCTCCATACCCATTCCCCCAGGTTCTGTACCAGTCCCCCCAGTGCTCCCAGTTACCCCAGGCCCCCCTTACCGGTTCCTGTACCAGTTCCCCCATTCCCCCAGTGCTTCGTACCAGTTCCCACAGTCCCCCGTACCAGTCCCCATACCAGTTCTCCCATTCTCCCATACCAGCACTCCCAGTTCCCCTAGTGCTCCCAGTCCCCTCAGTGCTCCCAGTTCCCCCAGTGCTCCCAGTTCCCCTAGTGCTCCATACCAGTTCCCCCATTACCCCATACCAATGGTCCCAGTTCCCGTACCAGTTCCTGTACCAGTTCCCCCAGCGCTCCGTACCAGTTCCCCCAGTTCCCCAGTCCCCCCAATTCCCTCTTCCCAGTCCCCCCAGTTCCCCCAGTTCCCCTTACCAGTTCCCCCGCCAGCAGCAGCCCCCGCGGAGTTCTCAGGACCCCCAAGTCGAAGACCCCCGGTGCCTCCGGCTGCCCCATGGGGGGCGCTGAGGGTCCCTTTGGGGTCCGGGGGGTCCCTGGGGGTCTCTTTGGGGTCCCTCGAGGTCCCTTTGGGGTCCCTGGGGGTCCCTGGGGGTCTCAGAGGGGTCTGGGGGTCCCTGGGGGGTCCCTATGGGGTCCTGGGGGGTCCTGGGGGATCTCTTTGGGGTCCCTCGAGGTCCCTTTGGGGTCCCTTTGGGGTCCCTGGGGGTCTCAGAGGGGTCTGGGGGTCCCTGGGGGTTCCCTGGGGGTCTCTTTCATGCCCTGGGGGTCCCTTTGGGATCCCTCGAGGTCCCTTTGGGGTCCCTGGGGCTCCCTTTGGGGTCCGGGGGGTCCCTGGGGGTCTCTTTGGGGTTCCTCGAGGTCCCTTTGGGGTCCCTTTGGGGTCCCTGGGGGTCCCTGGGGGTCTCAGAGGGGTCTGGGGGTCCCTGGGGGGTCCCTGGGGCTCCCTTTGGGGTCCGGGGGGTCCCTGGGGGTCCCTTTGGGGTCCCTCGAGGTCCCTTTGAGGTCCCTGCGGGTCTCAGAGGGGTCTGAGGGTCCCTGGGGGTCCGGGGGGGGTCCCAGGGGTCACTTTGGGGTCCCTGGGGGTCCTGGGGGGGGTCCGGGGGGGATCCCGGGGGTCCCTTTGGGGTCCTGCGGGGGTCGCTGGGGGTCCTGGGGGGGGGTCTGGGGGTCCCTTTGGGGTCCTGGCAGGGTTTGGGGGTGGTCCCTGGGGGTCTCTTTGGGGTCCTGGGGAGGTCCCTGGGGGTCCTGGGGGGAGTCTCGGGGATCCCTTTGGGGTCCCGGGGGTCCCTTTGGGGTCCTGGGGGGAGTCTGGGGGTCTCTTTGGGGTCTCTCGAGGTCCCTTTGGGGTCCCTGGGGGTCTCAGAGGAGTCTGGGGATCCCTGGGGGTCCGGGGGGAAGCCCCGGGGGTCCCTTTGGGGTTCTGGTGGGGTTTGCGGGTGGTCCCCGGGGGTCCCTTTGGGATCCGGGGGGGTCCTGGGGGGTCTAGGAGACTCTTTGGGGTCCCTGGGGGGGTCCCTGGGGGTCCGGGGGGGGGGTCCCAGGGGTCACTTTGGGGTCCCTGGGGGTCCTGGGAGGGTCCCGGGGTTTCTCGGGGGCCCCTTTGGGGTTCTGGTGGGGTTTGGGGGGGGTCTGGGGGTCCCTGGGGGTCCTAGGGGGTCCCGGGGGTCCCTTTGGTGTCCTGGGGGGGTCCCTGGAGGTCCTGGGGGGGTCCCTGGGGGTCCTGGGGGGTCCCTGGAAGTCCTTGGGGCTCCCTGGGGGTCCTGGGGGGGGGTCCCTTTGGGGTCCCTGGGGGTCCCGGGGGTCCCTGTAGGATCTTGGGGGTCCCTCAGGGTCTCGGGGGCTCTGGGGGTCCCTGCGGGGTGGGGAAGGGGCGTGGCCCCGGGGGTCACGTGGGTGTCCCCCCGCCCCTCCCCCCCCCGTGCCAGGCACCGCCGCCGGGACCGCGACAAAGGGACCTTGTTGGGGACACTGGGAGGGACTGGGGGGGACTGGGAGGAGATTGGGATGGACTGGGATGTGACTGGGAGGGATTGGGAGGGACTGGGAGCACTGGGAGCTGAGCCCCTGCAGACAGCGCTGACACTCCCAGTGCTCCCAGTATGGCCCAGTCACTGCCCAGTGCCTCCCAGTCACTCCCAGTTCATTCCCAGTCCCATTCCAGTCACTCCCAGTTCATTCCCAGTTCATTCCCAGTCATTCCCAGTCACTCCCAGTTCATTCCCAGTCCCATCCCAGTTCATTCCCAGTCACATCCCAGTCCATCCCAGTCACTCCCAGTCCATTCCCAGTCACATCCCAGTCACTCCCAGTCACATCCCACTCACTCCCAGTCCCATCTCAGTCCCATCCCAGTCACATCCCAGTCCCTCCCGTTCATTCCCAGTCACTCCCAGTCACATCCCAGTCATTCCCAGTTCATTCCCAGTCACTCCCAGTCACATCACAGTCCCTCCCAGTCACATCCCAGTCACATCCCAGTCATTCCCAGTCCACCCCAGTCGCTCCCAGTCACTCCCAGTGCACTCAGATCGCCCCCAGAGCCTCCCAGTTGCCTCTCAACTGCCCCCAGTGTCTCCCAGTCACTCCCAGTGCCCTCCCAGTTGCTCCCAGTCCCTCCCAGTGCTGCCCAGCCACCTCCCAGTCTGTCCCAGTGTCTCCCAGTCCCCCCAGCCGCTCCCATTTGCGGCTCTGGGTCCCCGGGGGGGGAGGGGGAGGGGGAGGGGACACCCTAAAAATACCCGGGGGGGGGAGGGGGGGAGGGGCCCGATCCTGAGCCAGGCTAAAAATAGCGGCAGCGGTCACGTGACCCCGGGGGAGGGGGGGCGGGAGCGGCGCTGGGACCCCGCAGGTGACGGGGGGGGGGACACGGGGTTGGGGACATGGGGACACCGGGGGGACACGGGACTGGGGACATGGGACACGGGATTGGGGACATGGGACTGGGGACATGGGGACACCGGGGGGGACACGGGATTGGGGACACGGGATTGGCGACATGGGATTAGGGACATGGGACTGGGGACACGGAATTGGGGACACGGGGACACCGAGGGGGACACAGGATTGGGATTAGGGACGTGGGGACACTGAGAGGGGACATGGGATTGGGGACATGGGACACGGGATTGGGAACATGGGACACCGGGGAAACATGGGACTGGGGACATAGGGACACGGGATTGGGATTAGGGACATGGGGACACTGAGAGGGGACACAGGATTGGGGACATGGGGACACCGGGGGGACACGGGGCTGGGATTGGGGACACTGAGAGGGCACACGGGATTGGGACTGGGGACATGGGGGACATGGGATTGGGATTAGGGACATGGGGACACCAGGGGGACACGGAACTGGGGACATGGGGACACCGGGGGGGACACAGGATTGGGATTGGGGACATGGGGACACCGGGGGGACATGGAACTGGGGACATAGGGACATGGGATTGGGACTGGGGACACGGGACATCAGGGGGACACAGGACTGGGGACACTGAGAGGGGACACGGGGTTGGGATTGGGGACATGGGGACACTGAGAGGGGACATGGGATTGGGGACATGGGACATGGGATTGGGGACATGGGGACACTGGGGAGACATGGGATTGGGGACCCAGGGACACGGTATTGGGATTGGGATTGGGATTGGGATTGGGGACACTGAGAGGGGACACGGGATTGGGACTGGGGACATGGGGACACTGGGGAGACACAGGACTGGGGACACGGGACACAGGATTGGGGACATGGGACTGGGGACATGGGGACACTGGGGAGACATGGGACTGGGGACATGGGGACACTGTGGGGACATAGGGTTGGGACTGGGGACATGGGATTGGGATTAGGGACATGGGGACACCGGGGGGCACATGGGACTGGGGGCACAGGGACACTGAGAGGGGACACGGGATTGGGGACATGGGACATGGAGTTGGGACTGGGGACAGTGAGAGAGGACACGGGACTGGGATTGGGGACATGGGGACACTGAGAGGGGACACGGGGTTGGGACTGGGGACATGGGACATCGGGGAGACATGGGGTTGGGGACATGGGGACACCAGGGGAATACGAGATTAGGGACATGGGGACACCGAGAGGGGACACGGGATTGGGGGCTTGGGGACACAGGATTGGGATTGGGGACATGGGACACTGGGGACAGTGAGAGGGGACACAGGACTGGGGGCTTGGGGATGTGGGGGGGAGGGGCAGGTGGGACTTGGGGACATTTGGGGGGAGGGGAGACACAGGATTGGGGTCCTGAGGGGTCTGGGGGACACAGGGGGGGGACTGGGATTGGGGGACAAGAGTGACCCCAGAGTTTGGGGTCCTTGAGTGGCCATGGGGACAGGAGTGACCCCAGGGTGTGGGATTGGGGGACAGGAGTGGCCATGGGGACAGGAGTGACCCCAAGTTTGGGATTGGGGGACAAGAGTGGCCATGGGGACAGGAGTGACCCCAGAGTTTGGGGTCCTTGGGTGGCCATGGGGACAGGAGTGACCCCAGGACTGGCCCAAGGGCCCAGGACATGTCCAGGGGTCTCTGGGCGGGGCTGACCCCACTGCCCCTCCCCAGTCCCTCACTAAGGAGCCCTCCCTGTGTCCCCCCAGTGTCCCCCAGTGTCCCTCAGTGTCCCCCTGTGTCCCTCAGTGTCCCCCAGTGTCCCTCAGTGTCCCCCTGTGTCCCTCAGTGTCCCTCAGTGTCCCCCAGTGTCCCCTGCGTGTCCCTCCTGTCCCCTGCCACCCCAGTGTCCCCCACTGCTCCCCGTGACCTTCCCCCGCCATGGACTCACTGCCACTGACCCTGACCCTTCTGGCGATGACCACAATGACCACAACGACCACGGCCACCACCGTCCCCCCCGGTGCCACCCGTGCCACCCCCGTAGCGGTGGCCCTGGACATGGCCGCGGCCTCCTTCGATGACCAATACCAGGGCTGCGGCCGCGCCATGACCGCGGCGCTGCCGGCCCTCAACCGCTCCGAGTTCCAGCAGAACACTCACCTGGCCGAGGCCTGGGCTCTGGCCGCGGCCGAGTGGCGTGTCCGGTCATCCGCCAGGTCCCCTCGGTCCCCTCTGTCCCCAATCCAGGCCGTGGCCCTGCTGGCCTACACGGCACCGGTGCCGCTGCACCGGACATTCAACGCGGCCGTGCGCGAGGCCGGACGCTCCCCCCGGGAGTACCGGGACAATTTCCACTTCAAAACTCTGCATTTCCTGCTGACCGCCGCACTGGCCGCGCTGAGGGATGCTCGGGGACCGCGGTGTCACCGCGTGTACCGTGGCGTGCGCGGGGTTCGGTTCGAGACCCGGCCCGGCCAGACCGTGCGCTTCGGACAATTCACGTCGACGTCGCTGCGCAACGAGAGCTCGTGGGGCTTCGGCTCGGACACGGCGCTCAGGGTGGACACGTGCCACGGCGCGGCCATCCGCGACTTCTCCTTCTTCCCGCACGAGGACGAGGTGCTGGTGCCACCCTTCGAGACCTTCGAGGTCACCGATGTCACCCGCGAAGGGGACAGGGTGCAGATTGGGCTCCGCTCCACCGGGACCCACAGCAACTACAACTGCGAGTGGCTGAGAGGTGACAGTGTGGGGACACTCAGGGAGGGTTGGGGACAGGGACAGACAGTGCTGGGGCCACTCGGTGAGGGTTGGGGACAGTGCTGGGGACACTCGGGGAGGGTTGGGGACAGGGACAGTGCTGGGGACACTCAGTATGGGTTGGGGACAGTGCTGGGGACACTGAGTGAGGGTTGGGGACAGTGCTGGGGACACTCGGGGAGGGTTGGGGACAGGGACAGTGCTGGGGACACTCAGTATGGGTTGGGGACAGTGCTGGGGACACTGAGTGAGGGTTGGGGACAGTGCTGGGGACACTCGGGGAGGGTTGGGGACAGGGACAGTGCTGGGGACACTCGGGGAGGGTTGGGGACAGGGACAGTGCTGGGGACACTCGGTCAGGGTTGGGGACAGGGACAGTGCTGGGGACACTTGGGGAGGGTTGCAGACAGTGCTGGGGACACTCCATGAGGGTTGGTGACAGGGACAATGCTGGGGACACTCAGTGGGGGTTGGGGTCAGGGACAGTGCTGGGGACACCGAGTGAGGTTGGGGACAGTGCTGGGGACACTCAGTGAGGTTGGGGACAGGGACAGGGATGGGAACAGGGACAGTGCCAGGCCCCCCCGTGCTGACCCTGTCCCTCCCCACAGAGCAGCGCTGTGGGGACAGTCCCTGTGTGTTCGACACAGGTGAGCTGGGACCCCTTGTCACCTCCCCTGTCACCTCCTCTGTCACCCTCTGTCACCTCCTGTCACTTGCCCTGTCACCTCCTGTCACCTCCTGTCACCTGTCCTGTCACCCTCTGTCGCCTCCTCTGTCACCCTCTGTCACCTCCTGTCACCCTCTGTCACCCTCTGTCACCTCCCCTGTTACCTCCTGTGTCACCCTCTGTCACCTCCCCTGTCACCTCCCCTGTCACCTCTCCTGTCACCCTCTGTCACCTCCTGTCACCCCCATGACCCCGTGACCCCCTCTTTGTCCCCCAGGCGGAAGTGTCCCCAGTGCCCTCCCCCACCTTTGGGGTCTCCTCGCGGCCACCACGGCCCTGGCAGTGGCCACCGGGACCCTCTGAGCCACCAAGGCCACCAAGGCCACCGGGACCCTCTGAGCCACCAAGGCCACCAAGGCCACCGGGACCTTCTGAGCCACCAAGGCCACCGTGGTCACTGTGGTCACCGAGGCCACCGTGGCCACCAAGGCCACCAGGACCCTCTGAGCCACCAAGGCCACCACTGTCCCTATGGTCACCACAGCCATTGGGCCACTGGGGTCACCATGGCCATTGTGGCCACCATGGCCAGGAGAAGGGGACAATGACAGAGCCACCAGGACAGGGGACATCGGATGTGCCACGGCCGCAATTCTTCCCTTTTGGGGACATTTTGTGTCCCCTTCCCGACTATTTGAATTTTTCTTCCCGATTATTTGAATTTTCTTCCCAATTATTTGAATTTTTCTTCCCGATTATTTGAATTTTTCTTTCTGACTATTTGAATTTTTCTTCATGATTATTTGAATTTTTCTTCCCGATTATTTGAATTTTTCTTCCCAATTATCTGAATTTTTCTTCCCAATTATTTGAATTTTCCCTTCATGATTATTTGAATTTTCTTCGTGATTATTTGAATTTTTCTTCCCAACTATCTGAATTTTTCTTCCCAACTATCTGAATTTTTCTTCCTGATTATTTGAATTTTTCTTCCCAACTATTTGAATTTTTCTTCCCAACTATCTGAATTTTTCTTCCCAACTATCTGAATTTTTCTTCGCAATTATCTGAATTTTTCTTCCCAATTATTTAAATTTTTCTTCCCAATTATTTGAATTTTTCTTCACAATTATTTGAATTTTTCTTCCCAACTATTTGAATTTTTCCTTCTGACTATTTGAATTTTTCTTCCCGATTATTTGAATTTTTCTTCCCAATTATCTGAATTTTTCTTCCCAACTATCTGAATTTTTCTTCCTGATTATTTGAATTTTTCTTCCCAATTATTTGAATTTTTCTTCCCAACTATCTGAATTTTTCTTCCCAACTATCTGAATTTTTCTTCGCAATTATCTGAATTTTTCTTCCCAATTATTTAAATTTTTCTTCCCAATTATTTGAATTTTTCTTCACAATTATTTGAATTTTTCTTCCCAACTATTTGAATTTTTCCTTCTGACTATTTGAATTTTTCTTCCCGATTATTTGAATTTTTCTTCCCAATTATCTGAATTTTTCTTCCCAACTATCTGAATTTTTCTTCCTGATTATTTGAATTTTTCTTCCCGATTATTTGAATTTTTCTTCCCAATTATTTGAATTTTTCTTCCCAACTATCTGAATTTTTCTTCCCTATTATTTGAATTTTTCTTCCCAATTATCTGAATTTTTCTTCCCCACTATATGAATTTTTCTTCCCCACTATCTGAATTTTTCTTCCCAATTATTTGAATTTTTCTTTCCGATTATTTGAATTTTTCTTCCTGATTATTTGAATTTTTCTTCCCGATTATCTGAATTTTTCTTCCCGATTAATCTGAATTTTTCTTCCCCACTATCTGAATTTGTCTTCCCGATTATTTGAAGTTTTCTTCCCCACTATTTGAATTTTTCTTCCCAACTATTTGAATTTTCCTTCCCAATTATTTGAATTTTTCTTCCCGATTATCTGAATTTTTCTTCACAATTATTTGAATTTTTCTTCCCAACTATTTGAATTTTTCCTTCTGACTATTTGAATTTTTCTTCATGATTATTTGAATTTTTCTTCCCGACTATTTGAATTTTTCTTCATGATTATTTGAATTTTTCTTCCCAATTATCTGAATTTTCCTTCCCCACTATCTGAATTTTTCTTCCCGATTATCTGAATTTTTCTTCCCCACTATCTGAATTTTTCTTCCCCACTATCTGAATTTTTCTTCCCTATTATTTGAATTTTTCTTCCCAATTACTTGAATTTTCGGGAAGAAAAATTCTTCCTGATTATTAAACTCGATTTGCCTCAATCCACGAGTTTTTCCCTCATTTTGTCCCCGAGGAGGAGGAACAGAGGGACCCCCAGGGCAGGGGGGACACCCAAATTGTCCCAAAATTCCTCAATTAAAGGGTTTGGGCCTGGTTTAGGAGGGTTAGGCCTGAATTAAAGGATTTCAAATGCAATTAAGGGATTTAAATCGGAATTAAAGGAGTTAGGCCTGATTTAGGGGATTTCGATTTGAATTAAAGGATTTCGATCTGAATTAAAGGATTTCAATCTGAATTAAAAGATTTAAATCTGAATTAAAGGAGTTAGGCCTCATTTAGGGGATCTTGATCTGCATTAAAGGACTTAGGCCTGAATTAAGGGATTTCAAATGGAATTAAAGGATTTAAATCTGAATTAAAGGAGTTAGGCCTCATTTAGGGGATTTCAATTTGAATTAAAGGATTGCAAACTGAATTAAAGGATTTTAATCTGAATTAAGGGATTTCAATCTGAATTTAAGGAGTTAGGCCTCATTTAGGGGATTTAAATCTGAATTAAAGGATTTTAATCTGAATTAAAGGATTTCAATTGGAATTAAAGGATTTCAATTGGAATTTAAGGAGTTAGGCCTCATTTAGGGGATCTTGATCTGAATTAAAGGACTTAGGCCTGAATTAAGGGATTTCAATCCTAATTAAAGGATTTAGGCCTGAATTAAGGGATTTCAACCTGAATTGAGTGATTTCAATCTGAATTAAAGGAGTTAGGCCTCATTTAGGGGATTTTGATCTGAATTAAAGGATTTTAATCTGAATTAAAGGATTTCAATCCTAATTAAAGGAGTTAGGCCCAAATTGAGGGATTTCAATCTGAATTGAGGGATTTCAATCTGAATTGAGGGATTTCAATCTGAATTACGGGATTTCAATCTGAATTAAAGTCTTTCAATCGGAATTAAAGGAGTTAGGCCTCATTTAGGGGATTTCAATCTAAATTAAGGGATTTCAACCTCAATTAAAGGACTTAGGCCTCATTTAGGGGATTTCAATTTGAATTAAGGGATTTCAATCTGAATTAAAGGATTTCAATCTGAATTAAAGGAGTTAGGCCTCATTTAGGGGATTTAAATCTAAATTAAAGGATTTCAACCTGAATTAAAGGACTTAGGCCTCATTTAGGGGATTTTGATCTGAATTAAAGGATTTCAATCTGAATTAAAGGATTTCAATCCGAATTTAAGGAGTTAGGCCTCATTTAGGGGATCTTGATCTGCATTAAAGGACTTAGGCCTGAATTAAGGGATTTCAATCCTAATTAAAGGATTTAGGCCTGAATTAAGGGATTTCAACCTGAATTGAGGGATTTCAATCTGAATTAAAGGAGTTAGACCTCATTTAGGGGATTTCAACCTGAATTAAAGGATTTCAATCCGAATTAAAGGATTTCAATCGGAATTAAAGGAGTTAGGCCTGATTTAGGGGATTTCGATTTGAATTAAAGGATTTCGATTTGAATTAAAGGATTTCAATCCGAATTAAAAGATTTAAATCGGAATTTAAGGAGTTAGGCCTCATTTAGGAGATTTCGATCTGAATTTAAAAAATTCAATCTGAATTAAAGGATTTCTATCCTAATTAAAGGAGTTAGGCCTGATTGACGGGATTTCAAACTGAATTAAAGGATTTCAAACTGAATTAAAGGATTTCAATCTGAATTAATGGAGTTAGGCCTGATTTAGGGGATTTCGATTTGAATTAAAGGATTTCAATCTGAATTAAAGGATTTCAATCCGAATTAAAAGATTTAAATCTGAGTTAAAGGAGTTAGGCCTCATTTAGGGGATTTCGATCTGAATTTTAAAAATTCAATCTGAATTAAAGGATTTCAATCCTAATTAAAGGAGTTAGGCCTGATTGACGAGATTTCAAACTGAATTAAAGGATTTCAATCTGAATTAAAGGATTTCAATCTGAATTAATGGAGTTAGGCCCGAATTGAGGGATTTCAATTTGAATTAAGGGATTTCAATCTGAATTAAAGGATTTCAACCTGAATTAAAGGAGTTAGGCCTCATTTAGAGGATTTCAATTTGAATTAAAGGATTTCAATTTGAATTAAAGGATTTCAATCCTAATTAAAGGAGTTAGGCCCAAATTAAGGGATTTCAACCTGAATTGAGGGATTTCAACCTGAATTACAGGATTTCAATCTGAATTAAAGGATTTCAATTGGAATTAAAGGAGTTAGGCCTCATTTAGGGGATTTCGACTTGAATTAAGGATTTCAATCCGAATTACAGGGGCAGTTTGGGGTGTCCCTGTCCCCATTGGTGGCCCCAGGGCAGTTTGGGGTGTCCCTGTCCCCGTTGGTGGCCCCAGGGCAGTTTGGGGTGTCCCCAGGGCAGTTTGGGGTGTCCCTGTCCCCGTTGGTGGCCCCAGGGCAGTTTGGGGTGTCCCCACCAAACCCGGACCTGGAAGGGGCAGATCCCAAACCCCAAATTCCTCAGATTTCCCGGGAAAATCCCCCTCGTTCCCACAGGGATCCCCCAAAACTCCGCCCCCCTCTGTCCCCTCTGTCCCCTCTGTCCCCTTGTCACCAAACGTCCCCGCGAGGTCGGGGATTAATTACCCCTAATTAGAGGCGATGGCACCGCTGACCCCGGGCAGGTGACGAGGCCCTGCCTGGTGGCACTTCCTGGTGGCACTTCCTGGTGCCACCTCGGCGCCGTCACGGGGCGAAGGCCACGTCCCCCTGTCCCCGTGGGGACACGGCAGGGTGGGGGGGGGGTCAGCGGGCTGGGGACACCGGGAGGGGACATGGGGACAGTGGGATGGATGGACATGGGGACATGGGGGACAGAGGGACATGGGGACACTGGGATGGATGGACACAGGGACATGGGGACATTGGGATGGATGGACACAAGGACATGGAGACACAGGGACATGGGGACACTGGGATGGATGGACGGAGGGACATGGGGACACGGGGACATGGGGACACTGGGATGGATGGACAGAGGGACATGGGGACACTGGGACACTGGGACACGGGGACATTGGGACGTGGGGACACAGGGACACTGGGATGGATGGGGACACAGGGACATGGGGACACCAGGATGGATGGGGACACAGGGACATGGGGACACAGGGACACCGGGATGGATGGATCCTGTGGCACCGTGTGACATCCCATGACACCCCGTGGCATCCCAAGACGTGTCACATGTCAGTGCCACGGTGTCCCCGTGTGCTCCGGGGTCCTTCCTGGGCTGGCTGTCAGCACCCAGAGGTGACACCAACACCCAAAAAGTGACACCGGCACCCAAAGGTGACACCAAGTAAAGGTGGCCCCAGCACCCAAAGGTGACACCAACACCTAAAGGTGTCCCCAACACCCAGAGGTGTCCCCAGCACTGCCAGGGGACACCCAGGGGTGTCCAGAGTGGCCGCGCCAGGAGCAGAGCCGAGGGAGTGTCCCCAGGGTGGCACCGGGTGGCTCTGGGCCGTGTGGAGAGGGGACAAAGTCCAGCCTGGCAGCGTGGCACGGAGTGGCACCGGGTGGCACTGGGTGACACACTGGGTGACATGCAGGGACACAGGGTGACACGCAGTGACATGGCCCAGGGTGGCTGGCCACAGCGTGGCACTGGGCGTGGCACAGGGGGTCCCTGGTGCCACAGGGTGCCCAGCAAAGTGACACATGTGACACGCGTGTTGTGTCGCGTGTGTCACATGGGCCGTGTGTGACATGTGCCACGTGTCCAAGTGTGTGACACACGTGTCACGAGTGTCTCGCATGTGTCACGTGTGCTGTCCCATGTTCTGGTCCTGGGGACAGCCCAGCACCCAAAGGTGACACCAGGGTCCCCAAGGTGACACCATGGTCCCCAAGGTGACTGCAGCACCCAGAGGTGACACCAGCGCCCAGAGGTGACACCCGGGGCTGGAGGTGGCCCTGTCCCCACCCAGAGTGGTCCCTGTGCCTGTGGGGTGGGGGTGGCTGTCCCTGGGGTGTCCTTGGGGTGTCCCAGGGTGTCCCGGGGTGTCCTGGAGGTGTCCTGGGGTGTCCCAGGTTGTTCTGGGGTGTCCTGGGGTGTCCTTGGGGTGTCCCGGGGTGTCCTGGGGTGTCCCAGGGTGTCCTGGGGTGTCCTGGAGGTGTTCTGGGGTGTCCCAAGGGTGTCCCAAGGGTGTCCCAAGGGTGTCCCAGAGGTACCGGGCTGGGGGTGAGTGACCTGGGGGTGTCCCAGGAATGTCCCAGGGTGACCCAAGGGGTGTCCCTGAGGTGTCCCAGGGTGTCCCAGGGTGTCCCTGGTGTGTCCTAGGGTGTCTCGGGGTGTCCAGGGGTGTCTTGGAGTGTCCCCATCTGTCCCAGGAATGTCCCGGGGGAGTCCCAGGCTGTCCCTGGTGTGGCCCAGGCTGTCCCAGGCTGTCCCAGGGTGTCCCAGGAATGTCCCAGGGGAGTCCCAGGCTGTCCGTGGTGTGGCCCAGGCTGTCCCGAGGGTGTCCCTGGTGTGTCCCAGGGTATCCCAGGCTGTCCTTGGGGTGTCCCAGGACTGTCCCAGGGTATCCCGGGGGTGTCCCAGGGGTGTCCCGGGGGTGTCCCAGGGGTGTCCCAGGCTGTCCCTGAGGTGTCCCTGGGTGTCCGGGGGTGTCCTGGGGTGTCCCAGGGTGTCCCAGGATTGTCCCAGGGTGACAAAAAGGGTGTCCCGAGGGTGTCCCAGCGTGTCCCAGCGTATCCCAGGGTGTCTCGGGGTGTCCGGGGGTGTCCTGGAGTGTCCCCAGCTGTCCCAGGAATGTCCTGGGCATGTCCTAGGCTGTCCCGAGGGTGTCCCTGGTGTGTCCCAGGGTACCCCAGGCTGTCCTGGGGTGTCCCAGGAATGTCCCAGGCTGTCCTGGGGTGTCCTGGGGTGTCCCAGGAATGTCCCGGGGTGTCCGGGGGTGTCTCAGCAATGTCCCAGAGTATCCCAGGCTGTCCCGGGGGTGTCCCAGGCTGTCCCAGGCTGTCCTGGGGGTGTCCCTGGGGTGTCCCGGGGGTGTCCCAGGACTGTCCCCGTCTGTCCCCGTGTGTCGTGGGGCTGTCGCGGGGGGTGCGGGCGCGGGCCGGGCCCCGCGGGGTGAATGAATCGTTAACCCGAGCCAATCTCAGCCCGGGCCAATCAGGGCCGAGCCCCGCGCCGCTTTTACAGCCCCGTGCCCCACGGTGCCCCACGGCCACCCCGGTGCCACCCCCGGTGCCACCCCGGTGCCACCGCAGTGCCACCGCAGTGCCGCCGCCCCCGCCATGCCCGCGCCGTGGCTGCTGCTGGCCCTGGCGCTGCCAGCCGCGCTGGCCGTGCCACCGCGCCCGCGAGCCCGCGACAGCCCCGCGGTGGCCCTGGTGGCCCTGGAGGCGCTGGTGGCGTCGGGCTCGGGGCGGGTGGCCCGCGGGGCGCTGGGGGCCCTCGTGGCGAGCGCGGCTGGCCGTGCGCAGTGCCCGCGCGAGCCGTGCGGAGAGGTGAGACCGCGCCCGCGACAGCGACAGCGACAGCGACAGCGACAGCGAGGGGGACAAAGTCCGGGTGGCACCGCGGGGGGAGGGGGGAGGGGCTGGGGATGGGGAATGGGGGAGGGGGTGTGCCCCCTGTGCCGAGGGGACAGGTGGGGCTGGGGCACCTGTGAGTGCCACCCGTGTGTGTCACCCGTGTGTGTTACCCGTGTGTGTGCCACTGCTGTGTGCCACCTCTGTGTGTCACCTGTGCCAGGCCCTTTGTGCAGCCAGTGCCACGTGTCCTGTGTGTGCCACCTGTGCCGTGTGCACCGTGTGTCACCTGTGCCACCTGTGCCAGGCCATTTGTGCCATGTCACGGTGTGCCACATGTCCCGCGTGTCCCCGTGCCGTGTGTCCTGTGCCTGCTGTGTGACACTGTGTGTGCCACACTCTCTGTGCCACCCTGTGACCCCCATCCCCTGTCCCTCCCTGTCCCTCCCTGTCCCTCCCTGTCCCCTGTGCCCACCCCCTGACGCTGTCGCTGTCCCCGCAGTGTCCCTCGGTGCCAGCCCTGCTGGCCCTGGCCGGGAAGGCCCCGGGTGGCACCGCGGGGCTCGAGGCCACCGAGCTGTCCTGGCTGGGGGCGGCCGTGGTGGCCACGCTCAGGGACCCCCCGGGCGCCTGCGGGGACATCGATGGGGACAGCGGCGGGGACAGCGATAGGGACAGCGGCGGGGACAGCGATGGGGACAGCGACGGGGACAGCGACGGGGACAGCGATGGGGACACCGAGGGGCCCTGGGCCAGGCGAGTCCGAGCCCTGCACTGGGAGTTCACCACCGATGTCACCGCCGATGTCACCGGCGATGTCACCGGCAATGTCACCGTCGCTGTCGCCGGCCGTGGTGGCCCCGGGCTGCGGGAGGTGGCCGAGCTGCTGGCGGCCATCGAGCCCAACTACCGCGGGGACAGTGACAGCGGCCACCAGGTGAGGGGACAGGGACGGGGGGTGGGGGATGGGGGACACGGGGACTTGGGGTGGAAGAGGGGACAGAGGGGACATTGGGGACACGGGGGACACAGGGGGACATGGGGGACACGTGATGTGGCCACTGCTGTGGGGCCATGTGAGCCCTGGTGTCACAGTGGCCGTGTCTGGGGGCAGGGGGTGACACAGTGACCTGAGGGTGACACCGTGCCCTGAGGGTGACACAGTGACCTGAGGGTGACACCGTGCCCTGAGGGTGACACAGTGCCCTGAGGGTGACACGGTGACCTGAGGGTGACACAGTGCCCTGAGGGTGACACAGTGCCCTGAGGGTGACATTGTGACTCCTGGGTGACACAGTGACCTAAGGTGACACTGTGCCCCGAGGGTGACACTGTGCCCCGTGGCTGTCACAGGCCTGCGTGGACGCTCGGGGGGTGCTGGCAGCCACCGCCGGAGTGTCCCCAAGGGTGGGGACCGGGCGGGTGCTGGTGGCACTCGGGGTCCTGGTGCTGCGCGGCCATCGCCTCTGCCCTGGGGACAGCGGGGACAGCAGGGACAGCCCCAGCGCCCGGTGTGGGGACAGTGACAGCCACTGTGGGGACACCGGTGACACCGACAGCCACCGTGGGGACACCGAGAGCTGGCACCATGGGGACACTGGTGACAACGACACTCCCCACGGGGACATGGACACCTGGCACGGTGACACCGACCCCGAGGACACCTCCCCTGGGGACATCGAGGGCCACCAAGAGGACACTGAGAGTCGCCGTGGCCCCATGGCCCCCAGCCCCTGGTCTGGGGACATGGACAGAGGTGACAATGTCACTGTCCCCATGGCCACCAACAGCACCGAGCCCGCGGAGCAGCTCAACACCACCCAGAGTGAGTGGGGACAGGACAGGGACAGGGACAGGGACAGGGACAGGGACAGGGACAGGGACGGGGACAGGACAGGGACAGGACAGGGACAGGGACAGGGACAGGACAGGGATGGGACAGGGACAGGACAGGGACAGGGACAGGACAGGGACAGGGACAGGGACGGGGATGGGGATGGGGACAGGGACAGGGACAGGACAGGGACATGGGGACAGGGATGGGGACAGGGACAGAGAGCAGGATGGGGACAGCGTCCTGCTGTCCCCCTGACCCCGTGTCCCCCATGTCCCCTGTCGCAGGGTACGTGCTGGGGACACTGACGGGGCTGTCCCTGTCCCTGACCCCGTGTCCCCTGTCCCTGTCCCTGTCGCAGGGTACGTGCTGGGGACACTGACGGGGCTGGCGCTGGCGCTGGTGCCGCTGGTGGCGCTGGCCCTGGTGCGCTGTCCCCGCTGTCCCCGCTGTCACGGCTGCTCCCGCTGTCCCCCTTGTCCCGGATGTCCCCAATGTCGCCGCTGTCGCCGCTGGCCCCGGCGCTGGGGGCGCCCCCTGCTGGACGGGCTGGCGGCGGGGGCGCTCAGCGGGGACGCGCTGCTGCACGTGCTGCCACAGGTGGGGACACTGTGGGGACACTGTGGGGACACGAGGGGACACGGGGACAGGGGAGGGACACTGAGGAAACGGAGGGACACGGGGGGGGACACGGGGGGGACACTGTGGGGACACGAGGGGGACAGGGGGAGGACGTGGGTGGGACATGGGAGACACGGGGGACACTGTGGGGACACGGGAGGGACACTACGGGGACAGGGGAGGGACACGGGGTGGACATGGGGGACACTGTGGGGACACTGTGGGGGACACGGGGGGGTGACACTGGGGGGACATGGGGGACACGGGGACAGGGGAGGGACACTGAGGAAACGGAGGGACACGGGGGGGGACACGGGGGGGAACATGGGAGGACACGGCGGGGACACGGGAGGGACGTGGAGGACACGGTGGGGACACGGGGAGACGGGGGGGACAACGGGGGGACACTGTGGGGAGAGGGGAGGGACACTGTGGGGACACTTTGGGGACACGGAGGAACACAGGGGGGACAGGGGGTGACACTGGGGGGACATGGGGGACACGGGGACAGGGGAGGGACACTGAGGAAACGGAGGGACACGGGGGGGGACACGGGGGGGACACGGGGGAACACGGTGGGGACACTACGGGGACACGGGAAGGACACTGTGGGGACACGGGGGGACCCGGGATGGACACGGGTGGGACACGGGGAACACTGCGGGGACACGGTGGGGACACGGAGACACGGTGGGGACACGGGAGGGACGTGGAGGACACGGGGGGGACACTGTGGGGACACGGGGGGGACACTACGGGGACAGGGGAGGGACACGGGGGGACACGGGGGGACACTGAGGAAACAGGGGGACACTGTGGGGACACAGAGGGGACTGCGGAGGGCCATTGGGGTCACAGCGGGTGGACACGGGGGGGACACAGGGGGGGACACGGGGGGTGGCACCGACTCCACGCGTGTCCCCCGTGTCCCCGCAGGCGCTGGGGATCCACGGCCACTCGGGGGGGACACAGGAGGAGCAGGGCGGTCCCCACGGCCCCCCCTGGCAGATGCTGGCCGTGCTGGGGGGGCTCTACGGGGGCTTCGTGCTGGAGCGGCTGCTGGGAGGGCTGGGACCCCCCCCCGAGGAGGTGGGGACACGGGGGGACACGGGGGGGACACGGGGGGGACACGGGGGGGTTGGGGGATGGGCTATGGGGGGACCCTGAGACCCCCCGGGGAGGAACTGGGGGCTCAGAGGGGTTTTGGGGTGGGGGCTCCTGGGGGAGGTTGGGCCGGCGGGGGGGGAGGGGATGGGGGGATTGTGAGTCTGGGGGTGTCACCGAGTGATGGGGGGGGCGATTTTGGGGTACAGAGCCCCCTCACCCCCACCCTTCCCCCCCCCCCGCAGGTAAAGGATGGAGACCCCAGCCCTGAGCCCACCCAGAGCACGCAGGAGCTGCGCGCGCACGGTACGGCCCCCAATCCCCCCAAAACTCCCCAAATCCCCCCGGATCCCCCCAAAGTTCGCCAAATCCCCCCAAAACTCCCCAAATTCCCACCCCACCACCCCTCGGTAAAAGGGGGCGGGGCCGACCTAGGTGGGACTCGAACCCACAATCCCCAGCTCCCCAAATTCCCTCAAAACTTCCCAAATTCCCCAAAATTCCCCAAATCCCCCCAAAACTCCCGACATCCCCCCGAATTCCCCCCAAAACTCCCCAAATCCCCCAAAAACTCCCTAAGTTCTCCCAAAACTCCCCAAATTCCCACCCCACCACCCCCGGGTAAAAGGGGGCGGGGCCGACCCAGGTGGGACTCGAACCCACAATCCCCAGCTCCGGAGGCTGATGCCTTGTCCATTAGGCCACTGGGCCGTGCGCGCGGCACTCGCGCCCAGCGCCACCTGGGGGCGCTCCCGGACCCGCGGGGACACGGGGGGGACACGGGGGGGACACGGGGGGGACCCCGAGTGACCCCTGGGTGTCCATCTGTGCCCGTGGGTGTCCCCAGGTGACCCCGGGTGACCACGGGTGTCCGTAGGGGGGAGTTGGGGGGGTCCGCAGGTGCCCGAGGGGATGCTCCCCGTGACCTCAGGTGACCCGTGGGTGTCCCCAGGTGACCCCGGGTGACCATGAGTGTCCATACAGGTGACCCATGGGCGTCCTCAGGTGACCTCGAGTGACCATGGGTGTCCATATGGGTGACCCATGGGTGTCCCCAGGTATCTTGTGGGTGTCCCCAGGTGACCCCGGGTGGCCAGGGGTGTCCATATGGGTGACCCGGGGTGTCCCCAGGTGACCCCGAGTGACCCCTGGGTGTCCATCTGTGCCCGTGGGTGTCCCCAGGTGACCCCGAGTGACCACGGGTGTCCATACGGGTGACCCGCGGGTGTCCTCAGGTTACCCCGAGTGACCACGGGTGTCCATCTGTGCCCGTGGGTGTCCCCAGGTGATCCCGAGTGACCATGAGTGTCCATATGAGTGACCCAGGGGTGTCCCCAGGTGACCCGTGGGTGTCCCCAGGTGACCCATGGGTGGCCCCAGGTGGCCCCAAGTGACCTGTGGGTGTCCATGGGTGACCTGTGGCTGTCCCCAGGCGCCCCACGGGTGTCCATGGGTGCCTGTGGGTGTCCCTGTGTGACTCCGAGTGACCACGGGTGACTTCTGGGTGAGCCGTGGGTGTCCCTGGGTGCCTGTGGGTGACCCGTGGGTGCTCCCACGTGACCCGCGGGTGACCCGTGGGTGCCCTGTGATGACTCCTGTCTCTTCCTCCTGTCTCTCCCTGTCTGTCCTGTGTCCCCCTGTCTGTCCCCCCCTCTCCTCCCTGTCTGTCCCGTGTATCTCGTGTCTGTCCCGTGTCTGTCCCGTGTCTATCCGGTGTCCCGCTGTCTGTCACGCTGTCTGTCCCGTGTCTGTCCCCCTGTCCCCCCGCTGTCCCGCTGTCTGTCCCGGTGTGTCCCGTGTCTGTCCCGCTGTCCCGTGTCTGTCCCGTGTCTGTCCCGTGTCTGTCCCCCTGTCCCCCCGCTGTCCCGCTGTCTATCCCGGTGTCTCCCGTGTCTATCCCGTGTCCCGCTGTCTATCCCGGTGTCTCCCGTGTCTGTCCCGTGTCCCGCTGTCTGTCCCGCTGTCTGTCCCGCTGTCCCGTGTCTATCCCGTGTCCCGTGTCTGTCCCCCTGTCCCCCCGCTGTCCCGCTGTCTGTCCCGCTGTCCCCCCGCTGTCCCGCTGTGTGTCCCGGTGTCTCCCGTGTCTGTCCCGCTGTCCCTTGTCTATCCGCTGTCCCGCTGTCTGTCCCGCTGTCTGTCCCGCTGTCTGTCCCGTGTCTGTCCCCCCGCTGTCCCGCTGTCTGTCCCGCTGTCCCACGCCGTGCGTTCCCACTGCGCAGGCGCGGGCTCCGCGCAGGCGCTGTTGCTGTCGGCAGGGGGCGCCGTTCACCGCCTGGCGGACGGGCTCGCGCTCGGCTCCGCCTTCGCCACTTCCGGGAGCGCCGGGGCCGCCGCGGGGGCGGGGCTTGTGCTGCACGAGCTGCCGCGAGCCTTCGGTGAGGGGCGGGGCCTCTGGTATGGGGGCGGGGCCTCGGGGATGGGGCGGGGCTTGTGCTGCACGAGCTGCCGCGAGCCTTCGGTGAGGGGCGGGGCCTCGGGAAAGGGGCGGGGCCTCGGGCATGGGGGCGGGGCCTCGGGTATGGGGCGGGGCTTGTGCTGCACGAGCTGCCGCGAGCCTTCGGTGGGGGGCGGGGCCTCGGGCACGGGGGGCGGGGCCTATGGTATGGGGGCGGGACCTCGGGTACGGGGGCGGAGCCTCGGGTATGGGGGCGGGGCCTCGGGTATGGGGCGGGGCTTGTGCTGCACGAGCTGCCGAGAGCCTTCGGTGAGGGGCGTGGCCTCGGGAATGGGGGCGTGGCCTCGGGGAAGGGGCGGGGCTTCCCTGATGGAGGCGTGGTCGTGTAGTGGGAGTGGCTTATGTAATGGGGCGTGGCTTGGGCTTGGGGCGGGGCCTGGGAGCAGCGGGGGCTGGGGGGGACAAAATGGGGGAAGGGTCCCGAGGATGCCGGGGAGTCTGAGGTGGGGGGGGCGCGGTTTGGGGGCGCGAGGGTCAGAGGGTCCCATCCGGGGGTGCTCGGGGGTCTCAGTCCCTCTGTCCCCACCCAGTGACGCGCTGGGGCTGTTGCGGGGTTTGGGGGTCTCGGGGGTCTCAGTATCTGTGTCCCCCCCCAGGTGACGCGCTGGGGCTGTGGCAGGGTTTGGGGGTGGCTCGGGGGTCTCAGTCCCTGTGTCCCCACCCAGTGACGCGCTGGGGCTGTCCCGGGGTTTGGGGGTCTCGGGGGTCTCAGTGTCTGTGTCCTCCCCGCAGGTGACGCGCTGGTGCTGTCGCAGTCCGGCGTGGGGACCCGGCGGATGGTGGCCCTGGCGGCGGCGGGGGCGCTGCCGGTGGTCCCGGGGGTCGTGGTGGGGCTGGCGCTGGGGGCCGCCCCCGCCGCCCGCTCCTGGCTCGGGGCCCTGGGCGGGGGATTCCTGCTGCACCTGGCGCTGTGCCACATGGTGAGGGACATGGGGACATTGGGGACATGGGGGACACGGGGGGACATGGGGGACATTGGGGACATGGGGGACACGGGGGGACATTGGGGACATTGGGGTCTGGGGGCTTCCTGCTGCACTTGGTGCTGTGCCACATGGTGAGGGACATGGGGACATTGGGGACATGGGGGACACGGGGGAACATTGGGGACATGGGGGACATTGGGGGACATTGGGGACATTGGGGACACGAGGGGACATTGGGGACATTGGGGTCTGGGGGCTTCCTGCTGCACCTGGGACTGTGCCACATGGTGAGGGACATGGGGACATGGGGGACATTGGAGACACTGGGGACACGAGGGGACATGGGGGACATTGGGGACATTGGAGTCTGGGGGCTTCCTGCTGCACCTGGCGCTGTGCCACATGGTGAGGGACATGGGGACATGGGGGACACGAGGGGACATTGGGGACACGAGGGGACATTGGGGACATGGGGGACACGAGGGGACATTGGGGACATTGGGGTCTGGGGGCTTCCTGCTGCACCTGGCGCTGTGCCACATGGTGGGGGACATTGGGGACATTGCTCTGCCAGCTGTGCCAGGTGTGCCACACCTGCCGTGCCACATTCCATGTGTGCAATCCTGTGTAGTCCCCCCGCGCCCCCCACACCCCACAGGTGTCCCCAGGTGACCCCCAGGTGTCCTGCAGGTATCCGTAGGTACTCTCAGGTGTCCCCCAGGTGACCCCAGGTGTCCTGCAGGTACCCGTAGGTACTCTCAGGTGTCCCCCAGGTGACCCCAGGTGACCCCCGGTGTCCCCCAGGTGGCCCCCAAGTGTTCCCCAGGAGATCCCAGGTGTCCCCAGGTGTCCCCCAGGTGATCCCAGGTGACCCCAGCTTACCCCCAGGTGCCCCCAGGTGTCCCGCAGGTGTTCCCAGGTTCCCCCAGGTGACCCCCAGGTGCCCCGCAGGTATCCATAGGTACTCTCAGGTGACCCTAGGTGTCCCCTAGGTGACCCCCAGGTGCCCCCAGGTGTCCCGCAGGTATCCATAGGTACTCTCAGGTGACCCTAGGTGACCCCCAGGTGCCCCCAGGTGTCCCGCAGGTATCCGTAGGCACTCTCAGGTGTCCCACAGGTGTCCCCCAGGTGTCCCGCAGGTGTCCCGCAGATACCCATAGGTATTCTCAGGTGTCCCCAGGTGCCCCCAGGTATTCCGCAGGTGTCCTGCAGGTACCCGTAGGTACTCTCAGGTGCCCCACAGGTGTCCCCCAGGTGTCCCGCAGGTGTCCCGCAGATACCCATAGGTATTCTCAGGTGTCCCCAGGTGCCCCCAGGTATTCCGCAGGTGTCCTGCAGGTACCCGTAGGTACTCTCAGGTGCCCCCCAGGTGACCCCCGCTGTCCCCCAGGTGTCCCCCAGGTGACCCCAGGTGACCCCCGGTGTCCCGCAGGTGTCCTGCAGGTGTCCCCAGGTGACCCCAGGTGCCCCCAGGTGTCCCCCAGGTGCCCCCCAGGTGTCCCCAGGTGACCCCCGGTGTCCCGCAGGTGCCGGCCATGCTGTCCGTGCGGAGCGGGAGCCCCTGGGCGCTGCTGGCGCTGCAGAGCGCGGGGCTGCTCGGGGGCTGGGGGCTGCTGCTGCTGCTGGCGCTGGGCGAGGAGGGGGGGGCGCACTGACCCCCCCACACCGGCACCCCCCCCGACATCGGGATCGCCGGGAATCAGCACCTGGAACGCACCTGGACACGCCTGGACACACCTGGACACACCTGGGACACACCTGGAACACACCTGGAACACACCTGGAACACACCTGGACACACCAGAACACACCAGAACACACCGGGACACACTGGAACACAGCTGGGCACACCTGGAACGCACCTGGACACACCTGGAACGCACCTGGACACACGGGGACACACCTGGACACACCTGGAACACACCAGAACACACCAGAACACACCGGGACACACTGGAACACAGCTGGGCACACCTGGAACGCACCTGGACACACCTGGAACGCACCTGGACACACCTGGACACACCTGGAACACACCTGGAACACACCTGGACACACCGGAACACACCAGAACACACCGGGACACACCTGGAACACAGCTGGGCACACCTGGGACACAGCTGGACACACCGGGACATACCTGGACACACCGGGACATACCTGGACACACCTGGAACACACCTGGAACACACCTGGAACACAGCTGGACACAGCTGGACACACCTGGGACACACCTGGACACACCTGGAACACACCAGAACACACCAGAACACACCGGGACACACTGGAACACAGCTGGGCACACCTGGGACACAGCTGGACACAGCTGGACACACCTGGAACACACCTGGTCACACCTGAACACACCTGGGACACACCTGGACACACCTGGACACACCTGGAACACACCAGAACACGCCTGGACACACCTGGGACACACCTGGACACACCTGGACACACCTGGAACACACCAGAACACACCTGGAACACACCTGGGCACACCTGGGACACACCTGGACACACCAGAACACACCTGGACACACCTGGACACACTGGGACACAGCTGGAACACACCAGAACACACCGGGACACACCGGGACACACCTGGAACACACCAGAACACACCAGAACACACCGGGACACACTGGAACACAGCTGGGCACACCTGGGACACAGCTGGACACAGCTGGACACACCTGGAACACACCTGGTCACACCTGAACACACCTGGACACACCTGGACACACCTGGGACACAGCTGGACACACCGGGACATACCTGGACACACCTGGACACACCTGGAACACACCTGGAGCACACTTGGGCACACCTGGAACATACCTAGCACACACCTGGACACACCTGGACACACCTGGACACACCTGGAACACAGCTGGACACAGCTGGACACACCTGGGACACACCTGGACACACCTGGAACACACCAGAACACACCAGAACACACCGGGACACACTGGAACACAGCTGGGCACACCTGGGACACAGCTGGACACAGCTGGACACACCTGGAACACACCTGGTCACACTTGAACACACCTGGACACACCTGGACACACCTGGAACACACCTGGACACACCTGGACACACCTGGACACGCCTGGACACACCTGGGACACACCTGGACACACCTGGACACACCTGGAACACACCTGGGCACACCTGGGACACACCAGAACACACCTGGGCACACCTGGAATGCACCTGGAGCACACTTGGGCACACCTGGAACATACCTAGCACACACCTGGACACACCTGGACACACCAGAACACAGCTGGACACACCTGGACACACCTGGGCACACCTGGGAACATCTGGGACACACCTGGGACACAGCTGGGGACATCTGGGACACACCTGGGACACAGCTGGGCACACCTGGGACACACCTGGACACACCAGAACACACCTGGACACACCTGGACACACTGGGACACAGCTGGAACACACCAGAACACACCGGGGCACACCGGGACACACTGGAACACACCTGGAACACAGCTGGACACACCTGGACACACCTGGACACACCTGCAGGGGTCACCCCCCGGGGTGGGAATGGCGGCAATAAAGGCGGAGACGGAGCTGGAATCCTGGACTGGGATTTGGGGGGCACTGGGGGGGCACTGGGGGGGCAGGAGGGGCCCATAGGGGCTGGGGGGGCACCCTTGGGGGGTGTGTGGACCTTATGGGGTGCAGACCCTTTTTGGGGGGGGGTTTGGGACCCCTTCAGGTCCTCCTGTGGGGTGCAGACCCTTTTTGGGGGGGTCCGGGGCCCCTATAAGGTGTGAGACCCCTATGGGGTGCAGGGTCCCTATGGGGTGCAGGGACCCTATGGGGTGCGGCCCCTTTTAGGGGGTCTGGGGCCCCTATAAGGTGTGAGACCCCTATGGGGTGCAGACCCTTTTTTGGGGGTCCGGGACCCCTATAAGGTGTGAGACCCCTATGGGGTGTGGCCCTTTTCAGGGGGTCTGGGGTCCCTATAAGGTGTGAGACCCCCATGGGGTGCGGCCCTTTTCAGGGGGTCCGGGGCCCCTATAAGGTGTGAGACCCCTATGGGGTGCGGCCCTTTTTGGGGGGTCTGGGGTCCCTATAAGGTGTGAGACCCTATGGGGTGCGGCCCCTTTTTTGGGGTCGTACACAGTCCCTATGGGGTACAGCCCCCTCTAAACCCCCCTAGGGTATGTAGCCCCTTTTTTGGGGTGGGGGGGCAGGACCCCTATAAGATATGGGACCGCTATGGGGTGCAACCCCTTTTTTGTGGGGTCCGGGGTCTCTGTGGGGTGCAGCTCAATTTGAGGGGCACCAGGACCCCTCCGGACCCCTCCGCCATGGGGTGCGACCCCTTTTGGGAGTTTCCAGGACCCCACTATCCCCCCAAATCCCCCCGGAGGGTCGGTGGGTGGTTTGGGGGAGGGGAGATTCCTCCGGGGGTCGCGGGTTCGAGTCCCGCTCTCCCTGGAGGACCCAGCGTCTCTATGGTCGGGGCCGGAGCGGCCCCACGAGCGCCGCTCTGGCTCCACTTCCGGTCCGACTTCCGGTGTCTCTGTGGCGGCGGCGGCGGCGGCGGGAACGGGCCGCGCTCGCGTGGGAGCGGTGAGGAGGGACGCGAGTTTCGGGGGGATTTGGGGGATTTTGGGGGGTTTTGAGGGGTTTTGGAGGATGGGGAGGACCGGAGGGGGAAGTTTGAGGGGTCTGTAGGAATGGAGGGGGCGGCGGAGGGAGATGAGGGAGCGGGGGTAGGTTGGGGGTGTGAGGGGAGATTTGGGGGGTCCGTGAGGGGAGGGTGGGGGGGCCTTTGGAAGGGTACTTTGGGGGGAGGTCTGAGGGGTTTTTTGGGGGCTCGAGAGGTTCATGGGGGGGTAATTGGGGTTGAGGGGGTTTGAGGGGAGATTTGGGGGCTCCATGAAGGGGGAGACTTGGGAGGGGCTTTGGGGGAGGGGCGAGGGGTTCATGAGGGGGGAGATGTGCGGGTGGGGAGCTCTGGGGAGGCTGAGGGGAAATTTGGGGTGTCCACGATGGGAAATGGGGGGGGACTGAGGGGTCCTTTGAGGAGCTCGAGGGCTCCGGGGTGGGAGCGTGGGGCTGGAGAGACTTCGGGGGTTATGTCATGCTCCCCCACTTTTTTGGGGCAATTCCTCCCCTTTTTGGATATTTCCCTCCTTTTTTGTGCTGATTTTTCCGATATTTTGAGGTTTTTTGCTTTATTTTCTCTCTCTAATCCCCCCTTTCTCTCTCTCTCCAGCCCCCGCGCTGTGCCCCCCAGGAGGATTTGGGGTTTTTTTGGGGGGCCATGTACGCCGTGTACAAGCAGACGCACCCCCCCACGGGGCTGGAATTTTCCCTTTATTGTCATTTTTTCTCGGCGGCCGAGCGGAACCTGGTGGTGGCTGGAACCTCGCAGCTCTTCGTGTACCGCCTCAACCACGACCCCGAGGTGACCCCAAAACCACCCCTGAAACTCAAAAACGACCCCGAGAACCACAAAAACCACCCTGAAAACCCCAAAAACCACCCTGAGAACCTGAAAACCCATCCTGAAAATCCCAAAACCCACCCAGACAACCCCAAAACCCATCCTGAAAACATCAAAACCACCCCGAAAACATCAAAACTCACCCTGAAAACCCCAAAATCCACCCCGAAAACCCAAAAACGACCCCGAGAACCCCAAAACCCACCCTGAAAACCCCAAACTCACCCAAAAAACCCCAAAACCACCCTGAAAATCCCAAAACTCACCCCAAAAACCCCAAAACCCACCCTGAAAACCCCAAAACCCACCCCAAACCCACCCCGAAAACCCCAAAACCCATCCTGAAAACCCCAAACCCACCCTGAAAACACCAAAACTCACCCTGAAAACCCAAAACCCACCCTGAAAACCCAAAAACCTGCTCTGAAAACCCCAAAACTCACCCCAAAAACCCCAAAACCCACCCTGAAAACCCCAAACCCACCCTGAAAACCCCAAAACTCTCTTGCAGGGAGCGGGAAAAGGCGACAGAAATGGAGGTGAGTGAGTTTTTTTGGGGTAATTTCACAATTTTGGGGTGATTTTCTGCCTTTTGGGGGAATTTCCTCCCTTTTGGGGTGAAATTCCCTTCATTTTGGGGTGATTCTTCTTTTTTTGGGGTGATTTCATTCTTTCTGGGGGTGGTTTTTCCTTTTTTGGGGATGATTCTTCAAGTTTTGGGGTGATTTCCTTTTTTCCTGGGTGTATCCTCCCTTTTTTGGGGTTGATTTCTTCTTTTTTTGGGGTGATTTCCTCTCTTTTTGGGGTGATTTTCTCCCTTTTTGGGGCCGATCCCCCCATTTTTTTTGCTTATTCCTCCATTTTTTTTGGGGCCAATTCCTCTATTTTTTGGGGCCAATCCCCCCATTTCTTTTGCTTATTCCTCCATTTTTTTGGGGGCCAATTCCTCTATTTTTTGGGGCCAATTCCCCCATCTTTTTGGGGCCAATTCCCCCATTTTTTAGGGCTGATCCCCCCATTTTTTCGGCCAATTCCCCCATTTTTTGGTGCCAATCACCCCAATTTTTTTTTGGCTGATTCCCCCCAATTTTTTGAGCAATCCCCCCATTTTTTGGTGCCAATCCCCCCACTTTCTGGGGCCGATCCCTCCATTTTTTGGGGCTGATCCCCCATTTTTTAGGGCCGATCCCTCCATTTTTTGGGGCCAATGCCCCTATTTTTTTGGGCTGATCCCCCTATTTTTTAGGGCTGATCCCTCCATTTTTTGGGGCCAATGCCCCTATTTTTTTGGGCTGATCCCCCTATTTTTTAGGGCTGATCCCTCCATTTTTTGGGGCCAATTCCTCCATTTTTTGGGGACCAATCCCCCCACTTTTTCAGGCCAATCCCCCCATTTTTGGGGGCTGATCCCCGCATTTTTATGGGGCCAATCCCCCCATTTTTGGGGCCGATTCCCCCAATTTTTTTTGGGCCAATTCCCCCCATTTTTTGGGGCCAATCCCCCATTTTTTGGGCCAATCCCCCCATTTTTTGGGGCCAATTCCCTCATTTTTTGGGGCCAATCCCCCCATTTTTGGGGCCAATTTCCTCCATTTTTGGGGCCAATCCCCCCATATTTTGGGGGCCAGTCCCCCCATTTTTTGGGGCTGATCCCCCATTTTTTTTTTACCTGATCCCTCCATTTTTTGGGGCCAATTCCCCCATTTTTTTGGGGCTGATCCCCCCATTTTTTCGGCCAATTCCCCCATTGTTTGGTGCCAATCCCCCCAGTTTTTGGGGCCGATCCCTCCATTTTTGGGGCCAATTTCCTCCATTTTTGGGGCCAATCCCCCCATATTTTGGGGGCCAATCCCCCCATTTTTTGGGGCTGATCCCCCTTTTTATTTTTACCTGATCCCTCCATTTTTTGGGGCCAATCCCCCCATTTTTTGGGCCAATCCCCCCATTTTTTGGGGCCAATTCCCTCATTTTTTGGGGCCAATCCCCCCATTTTTGGGGCCAATTTCCTCCATTTTTGGGGCCAATCCCCCCATATTTTGGGGGCCAATCCCCCCATTTTTTGGGGCTGATCCCCCTTTTTATTTTTACCTGATCCCTCCATTTTTTTGGGCCAATCCCCCCATTTTTTGGGGCTAATTCCCTCATTTTTTGGGGCCAATCCCCCCATTTTTGGGGCCAATTTCCTCCATTTTTGGGGCCAATCCCCCCATATTTTGGGGGCCAATCCCCCCATTTTTTGGGGCTGATCCCCCTTTTTATTTTTACCTGATCCCTCCATTTTTTGGGGCCAATTCCCCCATTTTTTGGGCCAATCCCCCCATTTTTTGGGGCCAATTCCCTCATTTTTTGGGGCCAATCCCCCCATTTTTGGGGCCAATTTCCTCCATTTTTGGGGCCAATCCCCCCATATTTTGGGGGCCAATCCCCCCATTTTTTGGGGCTGATCCCCCTTTTTATTTTTACCTGATCCCTCCATTTTTTGGGCCAATCCCCCCATTTTTTGGGGCCAATTCCCTCATTTTTTGGGGCCAATCCCCCCATTTTTGGGGCCAATTTCCTCCATTTTTGGGGCCAATCCCCCCATATTTTGGGGCTGATCCCCCCATTTTTTAGGGCAATTCCCCCATTTTTTGGTGCCAATCACCCCAATTTTTTTTGGGCTGATTCCCCCCATTTTTTTGAGCAATCCCCCCATTTTTTGGTGCCAATCCCCCCACTTTTTGGGGCCGATCCCTCCATTTTTTGGGGCTGATCCCCCATTTTTTAGGGCCGATCCCTCCATTTTTTGGGGCCAATGCCCCTATTTTTTTGGGCTGATCCCCCTATTTTTTAGGGCTGATCCCTCCATTTTTTGGGGCCAATTCCTCCATTTTTTGGGGACCAATCCCCCCACTTTTTCAGGCCAATCCCCCCATTTTTGGGGGCTGATCCCCGCATTTTTATGGGGCCAATCCCCCCATTTTTGGGGCCGATTCTCCCAATTTTTTTTGGGCCAATTCCCCCCATTTTTTGGGGCCAATCCCCCATTTTTTGGGCCAATCCCCCCATTTTTTGGGGCCAATTCCCTCATTTTTTGGGGCCAATCCCCCCATTTTTGGGGCCAATTTCCTCCATTTTTGGGGCCAATCCCCCCATATTTTGGGGGCCAATCCCCCCATTTTTTGGGGCTGATCCCCCTTTTTTTTTTTTACCTGATCCCTCCATTTTTTGGGGCCAATTCCCCCCATTTTTTGGGGCCAATTCCCTCATTTTTTGGGGCCAATCCCCCCATTTTTGGGGCCAATTTCCTCCATTTTTGGGGCCAATCCCCCCATTTTTTGGGGCTGATCCCCCCATTTTTTAGGGCTGATCCCCCATTTTTTTTTTACCTGATCCCTCCATTTTTTGGGGCCAATTCCCCCCATTTTTTGGGGCCAATTCCCCCATTTTTTGGGCCAATTCCCCCATCTTTTTGGGGCCAATTCCCCCATTTTTTAGGGCTGATCCCCCCATTTTTGGGGCCAATTCCCCCATTTTTTGGGGCTGATCCCCCCATTTTTTAGGGCTGATCCCCCCATTTTTGGGGCCAATTCCCCCATTTTTTGGGGCCAATCCCCCCATTTTTTTGGGGCCAATCCCCCCATTTTTTGGGGCCAATCCCCCCATATTTTGGGGCTGATCCCCCCATTTTTTAGGGCAATTCCCTCCATTTTTTGGGGCCAATCCCCCCATTTTTTGGGGCCAATCCCCCCATTTTTTTGGTGCCAATTCCCCCATTTTTGTGGGGCCAATCCCCCATTTTTTTAGGGCCAATGCCCCTATTTTTTGGGGCCAATTTCCTCCATTTTTGGGCCTGATCCCCCATTTTTTTTTTTACCTGATCCCCCCATTTTTTTGAGGCTTATCCCTCAATTTTCACCCCCAAAACTTCAGCCCTGGGGAGGGTCTCTACCCAATTTTGGGGTAACGCTTAACGAGGAAAAAATAAGGAAAGACAATAAAATAATGAGAAAAGACAATAAAATAATGAGAAAAGACAATAAAATAATGAGAAAAGACAATAAGATAATAAGAAAAAATAATAAGATAATAAAAAAGCACAATAAGATAATAAGAAAACACAATAAAATAATAAGAAAAGACAATAAGGTAATAAGAAAAGATGATAAGATAATAAAAAAAGACAATAAGATAATAGGAAAAAGTAATAAAATAATAGGAAAAGACGATAAAATAATAAGAAAAAACAATAAGATAATAGGAAAAAATAATAAGGTAATAAGAAAACACAATAAGATAATAAAACATAATAAATTAATAAGACAATAAGATAATAAGAAAAGACAGTAAGATAAAACTAAGATAATAAGAAAAGACAATGAGATAATAGGAAAAAATAATAAGATAATAGGAAAAGACAATAAAATAATGAGAAAAGACAATAAGATAATAAGAAAAGACAATAAAATAATAAGAAAAGAGAAGAAAATAATAACCAAAGACAATAAGATAATAAGAAAAGACAATAAAATAATAAAAAAAGACAATAAAATAATAAGAAAAGTCCCAATCTTGGGGTCACCCCCACTTTGGGGGGCTGATTTCGACCCCCAAAATGTCCCAAAATGTCCCAAAATTTCTGATTTTTTCCTTGCAGAGGGCAAGGGGCACCGGGAGAAGCTGGAGCTGGTGGCCTCGTTCTCGTTTTTCGGGAATGTCATGTCCATGGCCAGCGTGCAGCTGGCAGGAGCCAAGAGGGACGCGCTGCTGCTCAGCTTCAAGGATGCCAAGGTGGGGGGACACCCCAAAAAAATAGCTCTGGGGTGGGGGGGACAACCCCAAAAAAATCCCTTTGGGGTGGGGGGATATCCTAAAAAAAATCCCTCTGGGGTGGGGGGAAAAATCCATGGGGTGAGAGGGAAACACCCAAAGAAAAATCCCTGGGGTGGGGGGAACATCCAAAAAAAAAATCCATGGGGTGGGGGGACACCCCCAAAAAAATCCCTTTGGGGTGGGGGGATATCCCAAAAAAAAATCCATGGGGTGAGAGGGAAACCCCAAAAAAAAATCCCTGGGGTGGGGGGAACATCCAAAAAAAAAATCCATGGGGTGGGGGGACACCCCAAAAAAATAGCTCTGGGGTGGGGGGGCAACCCCAAAAAAATCCCTTTGGGGTGGGGGGATATCCTAAAAAAAATCCCTCTGGGGTGGGGGGACAACCCCCCAAAAAAATCCCTTTGGGGTGCGAGGAAATCACAAAAAAAAATCCCTGGGGTGGGGGGAAAAATCCATGGGGTGAGGGGGATATCCCAAAAAAAAAAATCCATGGGGTGCGGGGGGAACATCCCAAAAAATATCTCTGGGGTGGGGAGGTATCCCCAAAAAAAAATTCATGGGGTGGAGGGATATCCCAAAAAAAATCCCTGGGGTGGGGGGACACCCTAAAAAAAAATTCCTTTGGGGTGAGTGGGATATCCCAAAAAAAATCAATGGGGTGGAGGGGATATCCCAAAAAAATCCCTTTGGGGTGGGGGGATATCCCAAAAAAAAAATCTGTGGGGTGGGGGGAAAAATCCATGGGGTGAGGGGGATATCCCAAAAAAAAATCCATGGGGTGAGGGGGAAACACCCAAAAAAAATCGATGGGGTGGAGGGATATCCCAAAAAAATCCCTTTGGGGTGGGGGGATATCCCAAAAAAAGTCCATGGGGTGAGGGGGAAACCCCAAAAAAAAAATTGATGGGGTGGGGGGGACAACCCCAAAAAAAATCTGTGGGGTGGGGGGAAAAATCCATGGGGTGAGGGGGATATCCCAAAAAAAAAATCCATGGGGTGAGAGGGAAACCCAAAAAAATCCCTCTGGGGTGGGGGGATATCCCAAAAAAAAATCCATGGGGTGCGGGGAAGTCGCAAAAAAAAAATCCCTGGGGTGGGGGGAAAAATCCCTAGGGTGGGGGGACCCCAAAAAAAATCTCTGGGGTGGGGGGGCACCCCAAAAAAAAATTCATGGGGTGGGAGGGAAACCCCAAAATAAATCCCTGGGGTGGGGGAACATCCCAAAAAAAATCCATGGGGTGGAGGGGATATCCCAAAAAAAATCTGTGGAGTGGGGGGAAAAATCTCTAGGGTGGGGGGACCCAAAAAAAAATATCTCTGGGGTGGGGGGACAACCCAAAAAAAGTCCATGGGGTGAGGGGGAAACCCCAAAAAAAAAATTGATGGGGTGGGGGAGACATCCCAAAAAAAATCCATGGGGTGTGGGGAAATCGCAAAAAAAAAATCCCTGGGGTGGGGGGAAAAATCCCTAGGGTGGGGGGACCCCAAAAAAAAATCTCTGGGGTGGGGGGACAACCCCAAAAAAATCCCTCTGGGGTGCGGGGACAACCCCCCAAAACAAATCCATGGGGTGAGGGGGAAACCCCCCAAAAAAAATTGATGGGGTGAGGTGGATCCAAAAAAAAATCCTTGGGGTGGGGGGAAATGCCCAAAAAAAATCTGTGGGGTGGGGGGAAAAATCCCTAGGGTGGGGGGACCCCAAAAAAAATCCCCCTGGGGTGGGGGGGAATCAAAAAATAATCTGTGGGGTGGGGGACACCCCAAAAAAAAAAATCCTTGGGGTGGGGGGAGACCCCAAAAAAATCCCTCGGGTGGGGGGGATATCCCAAAATCCTCCTGGAGGGTGGCATTCATGACTTTTATGGGGTCCTGATAATTTTGGGGGGACTATTAATTATTTTGGGGTGCTGTCAATAATTTCGGGGTGCTATCAATAATTTCGGGGTGCAGTTCCCGTTTTTGGGGTGCTTTTCCCATTTTTGGGATGCTGTCCATAACTTTGGGGTGCTGTTCCCATTTTTGGGGCACTCTTCCTCATTTTTGGGGTGCTGTTCTTCATTTTGGGGTACAGTTCCGCATTTTGGGGTGCTGTTGATAACTTTGGGGTGCTATCAATAATTTCGGGGTGCTGTCCCCATTTTTGGGGTGCTGTCCCCATTGCTGGGGTGCTGTCAATAATTTCGGGGTGCTATCAATAATTTTGGGGTGCTGTCCCCATTTTTGGGGTGCCACCCCTCATTTTCGGGGTGCTATCAATAATTTCAGGGTTCTGTCCCCATTTCTGGGGTGCTGTCCCCATTTTTGGGGTGCTGTCGATAACTTTGGGGTGCTGTCCCCATTTTTGGGGTGCTGTTGATAACTTTGGGGTGCTGTTCATAGTTTTGGGGTGCTGTCCCCATTTCTGGGGTGCTGCCCCTCATTTTTGGGGTGCTATCAGTAATTTTGGGGTTCTGTCCCCATTTCTGGGGTGCTGTCCCCATTTTTGGGTTGCTATCAGTAATTTTGGGGTTCTGTCCCCATTTCTGGGGTGCTGTCCCCATTTTTGGGGTGCCACCCCTCATTTTCGGGGTGCTATCAATAACTTTGGGGTGCTGTCCCCATTTCTGGGGTGCTGTCAATAATTTTAGGGTGCTATCAATAATTTCGGGGTGTTATCAATAATTTCGGGGTGCTGTTGATAACTTTGGGATGCTGTCCCCATTTCTGGGGTGCCGCCCCTCATTTTTGGGATGCTATCAGTAATTTTGGGGTTCTGTCCCCATTTTTGGGGTGCTGTCCCCATTTCTGGGGTGCCGCCCCTCATTTTCGGGGTGCTATCAATAATTTCGGGGTTCTGTCCCCATTTCTGGGGTGCTGTCCCCATTTCTGGGGTGCCGCCCCTCATTTTCGGGGTGCTATCAGTAATTTCGGGGTGCTGTCCCCATTTTTGGGGTGCTATCAATAATTTCGGGGTGCTGTCCCCATTTCTGGGGTGCTGTCCCCATTTTTGGGGTGCTGTCCCCATTTTTGGGGTGCCGCCCCTCATTTTCGGGCTCCTCTCCCGCAGCTCTCGGTGGTGGAGTACGACCCTGGCACCCACGACCTCAAGACGCTGTCCCTGCACTACTTCGAGGAGCCGGAGCTGCGGGTGGGGCACCCCAAATGTCCCAAATAATTCCCAATGTCCCAAAAATCAAAAATGTCCCAAAAATCAAAAATGTCCCCAATGTCCCCAATGTCCCAAAAATCAAAAATGTCCCAAATGTCCCAAATGTCAAAAATGTCCCAAATGTCCCCAGTGTCCCAAATGTCCCAAAAATCAAAAATGTCCCAAATGTCCCAAATAATTCCCAATTTTCCCCCCAGGATGAATGTCAGGGTTCCCTGAGCTCTCCCACCATCCCAAATATCCCAAATGTCCCAAATATCAAAAATGTCCCAAATGTCCAAAATGTTCCAAGTATCAAAAATATCCCAAATGTCCCAAATTTCCCGAATGTCCCAAATATCCCAAATGTCCCAAATGTCTCAAATATCAAAAATGTCCCAAATATCCCAAATATCTCAAATGTCCCAAGTACTCCAAATATCCCAAATATCCCAAATGTCCCAAAAATCCTAAATGTCCTAAATATCAAAAATGTCCCAAATATCCTAAATGTCCCGAATATCAAAAATGTCCCAAATATCCCAAATGACCCAAATGTCCCAAATATCTCGAATATCCCAAATATCCCAAATAATTCCCAATTTTCCCCCCAGGATGGATGTCAGGGTTCCCAGGGCCCTTGGGTATCCCAAATATCCCAAATGTCCCAAATAATTCCCAGTTTTTCCCCAGGGTGGATATCAGGGTTCCTTGGGCATCCCAAATATCCCAAATTCCAGGATTTTCTCCCCAGGATGAGTTTCGGGGTTTCCCTGCCTCTCCCACCATCCCAAACCCCATTTTTATCCCAGTTTTGGTTTTGGGGTTTCCCCACCATCCCAAATCCCATTTTTCCATCCCGGGATGGATGAGTTTCAGGGTTTTGCCAACTTTGGGGTCTCTCCCACCATCCCAAACCCCATATTTCCCAGGATGGATGGATTTTGGGGTTTCCCTGACTCTTCCACCATTCCAAATTCTCGTTTTTTCATCCCAGGATGGGTTTTGGGGTTTCCCTGGCTCTCCCACCATCCCAAACGCCATTTTTCATCCCAGGATGGATGGATTTTGGGATTTCCCCGAATTTGGGGTCTCTCCCACCATCCCAAACGCCATTTTTTTAGTACGGCTTCGTTCAGAACGTGCACACGCCCTGTGTCTGAATTTGGGGACACTCTGGGCTGGGTTTTGGGGTCTCTCTCCCCACCCCAAACCCCATATTTTCAGGACTGCTTTGTTCAGAATGCTCACACTCTCCATGTCTGAATTTAGGGACAGTCTGGGATGATTTTTGGGGTTTCCCTGACTCTCCCACCATTCCAAATTCTTGTTTTTTCATCCCAGAATGAGTTTTGGGGTTTCCCTGCCTCTCTCCCCACCCCAAATCTCTGTTTTTTTTAGGATGGCTTCATTCAGAACGTGCACACGCCCCACATTTGAGTTTGGGGACACTCTGGGCTGATTTTTGGGGTTTCCCTGTCTCTCTCCCCACCCCAAACCCCATATTTTCAGGACCACTTTGTTCAGAACATGCCCACGCCCTGTGTCTGAATTTAGGGACACTCTGGGCTGGGTTTTGGGGTCTCTCCCACCATCCCAAACCCCATTTTTCATCCCAAGATGGATGAGTTTTGGGCTTTCCCTGATTTTGGGGTCTCTCTCCCCACCCCAAACCCGATTTTTTCAGGACGGCTTCATTCAGAACGTGCACACGCCCCGTGTCTGAATTTAGGGACACTCTGGGCTGGATTTTGGGGTTTCCCTGCCTCTCTCCCCACCCCAAATCTCTGTTTTTTCAGGATGGCTTCGTTCAGAACGTGCACACGCCCTGTGTCTGAATTTAGGGACACTCTGGGATGGATTTTGGGGTCTCTCACCACCCCAAACCCCATTTTTCATCCCAGGATGGCTGGGTTTTGGGGTTTCCCTGATTTTGGGGTCTCTCTCCCCACCCCAAACCCGTTTTTCCAGGACGGCTTCGTTCAGAACATGCACACCCCCCATGTCTGAATTTGGGGACACTCTGGGCTGGGTTTTAGGGTTTCCCTGGCTCTCTCCCCACCCCAAACCCCATATTTCCAGGATGGCTTCGTTCAGAACGTTCACACCCCCCATGTTTGAGTTTGGGGACACTCTGGGATGATTTTTGGGGTTTCCCTGACTCTCTCACCATTCCAAATTCTCGTTTTTTCATCCCAGAATGAGTTTTGGGGTTTCCCTGTCTCTCTCCCCACCCCAATCCCCATATTTCCAGGACAGCTTCGTTCAGAATGTGCACACGCACCACATTTGAATTTAGGGACACTCTGGGCTGGATTTTGGGGTTTCCCTGGCTCTCTCCCCACCCCAAATCTCTGTTTTTTCAGGACGGCTTCGTTCAGAACGTGCACACTCCCTGTGTCTGAATTTGGGGACACTCTGGGCTGGGTTTTAGGGTCTCTCTCCCCACCCCAAATCCCTGTTTTTTCAGGATGGCTTCATTCAGAACGTGCACACGCCCTGTGTCTGAATTTGGGGACAGTCTGGGATGGGTTTTAGGGTCTCTCACCACCCCAAATCTCTGTATTTCCAGGACGGCTTCGTTCAGAACGTGCACACGCCCCCCACATTTGGGTTTGGGGACACTCTGGGCTGGATTTTGGGGTTTCCCTGCCTCTCTCCCCACCCCAAATCTCTGTTTTTTCAGGATGGCTTCATTCAGAACGTGCACACGCACCACGTTTGGGTTTCGGGACACTCTGGGCTGGGTTTTGGGGTTTCCCTGTCTCTCTCCCCACCCCAAATCCCTGTTTTTTCAGGATGGCTTCGTTCAGAACGTGCACACGCCCCGTGTCTGAATTTGGGGACACTCTGGGCTGGGTTTTAGGGTCTCTCTCCCCACCCCAAATCCCTGTTTTTTCAGGACGGCTTCATTCAGAACGTGCACACGCCCTGTGTCTGAATTTGGGGACACTCTGGGATGGATTTTAGGGTCTCTCTCCACCCCAAATCCCTGTTTTTTCAGGACGGCTTCGTTCAGAACGTGCACACGCCCCGTGTCTGAATTTAGGGACAGTCTGGGCTGATTTTTGGGGTTTCCCTGTCTCTCTCCCCACCCCAAATCCCTGTTTTTTCAGGATGGCTTCGTTCAGAACGTGCACACGCCCTGTGTCTGAATTTGGGGACAGTCTGGGATGATTTTCGAGGTTTCCCTGCCTCTCTCCCCACCCCAAATCTCTGTTTTTTCAGGACGGCTTCGTTCAGAACGTGCACACTTCCTGTGTCTGAATTTGGGGACACTGTGGGCTGGGTTTTGGGGTTTCCCTGGCTCTCTCCCCACCCCAAACCCCATATTTTCAGGACCACTTTGTTCAGAACGTGCACATGCCCTGTGTCTGAATTTAGGGACACTCTGGGCTGGGTTTTAGGGTCTCTCTCACCACCCCAAACCCCATTTTTCATCCCAGGATGGGTTTTAGGTTTTCCCTGACTCTCCCACCATCCCAAATTCTCGTTTTTTCATCCCAGAATGATTTTCGGGGTTTCCCTGTCTCTCTCCCCACCCCAAACCCCATTATTTTCAAGACTGCTTTGTTCAGAGTGCTCACACCCTCCATGTCTGAATTTAGGGACACTCTGGGCTGATTTTTGGGTTTCCCTGCCTCTCTCCCCACCCCAAATCTCTGTTTTTTCAGGACGGCTTCATTCAGAACGTGCACACGCCCTGTGTCTGAATTTGGGGACACTCTGGGCTGGGTTTTAGGGTCTCTCTCCCCACCCCAAATCCCTGTTTTTTCAGGATGGCTTCATTCAGAACGTGCACACTCCCTGTGTCTGAATTTGGGGACACTCTGGGATGGATTTTGGGGTTTCCCTGTCTCTCTCCCCACCCCAAATCCCTGTTTTTCAGGACGGCTTCGTTCAGAACGTGCACACGCCCTGTGTCTGAATTTAGGGACAGTCTGGGCTGATTTTTGGGGTTTCCCTGGCTCTCTCCCCACCCCAAATCTCTGTTTTTTCAGGACGGCTTCGTTCAGAACGTGCACACGCCTCATGTCTGAATTTGGGGACACTCTGGGCTGGGTTTTAGGGTCTCTCTCCCCACCCCAAATCTCTGTTTTTTCAGGACGGCTTCGTTCAGAACGTGCACACGCCCTGTGTCTGAATTTAGGGACACTCTGGGCTGGGTTTTGGGGTCTCTCCCACCACCCCAAACCCCATTTTTCATCCCAGGATGGCTGGGTTTTGGGGTTTCCCTGATTTTGGGGTCTGTCTCACCACCCCAAACCCCATATTTTCAGGACGGCTTCGTTCAGAACGTGCACACGCCTCATGTCAGAATTTGGGGACACTCTGGGCTGGATTTTAGGGTCTCTCCCCACCCCAAATCCCTGTTTTTTCAGGATGGCTTCATTCAGAACGTGCACACTCCCTGTGTCTGAATTTGGGGACACTCTGGGATGGATTTTAGGGTCTCTCCCCACCCCAAATCCCTGTTTTTTCAGGACGGCTTCGTTCAGAACGTGCACACGCCCCGTGTCTGAATTTAGGGACACTCTGGGATGGATTTTAGGGTCTCTCCCCACCCCAAATCTCTGTTTTTTCAGGACGGCTTCGTTCAGAACGTGCACACGCCCCGCGTTCGCGTGGACCCCGACGGGCGCTGCGCGGTGATGCTGATCTACGGCACGCGCCTGGTGGTGCTGCCCTTCCGCCGCGACTCGCTGGCCGACGAGCACGAGGGGCTGGTGGGAGAGGGGTGAGAGACCCCCCGAGCCCCTGGGAACCCCCCCTAGACCCCGGGGACCCCCCTGAACCCCAAATTCCTGCAGGCAGAAGTCGAGTTTCCTGCCCAGCTACATCATCGACGTGCGTGAGCTGGACGAGAAGCTGCTCAACATCATCGACATGCAGTTCCTGCACGGCTACTACGAGCCCACCCTGCTCATCCTCTTCGAGCCCAACCAGACCTGGCCGGGGTCAGTTTGGGGTTTTTGGGGGATTTGGGGGGATTTTGGGGGATTTGGGGCGGTTTTGGGGGGTGTTTAGGGGGGTTTAAGGGCTCCCAGCCCATGCAGTTCCTGCGCAGCTCCTCCTCTGAGCTGACTCTGCTCATCGTCTTTGAGCCCAACCAGAGCTGGCCGGGGTCAGTTTGGGATTTAGGGAGTTTTTGGGGAGATTTGGGGTGGATTTGGGAAGATTTGGGGTGGTTCTGGGGAGATTTGGGGTGGTTTTGGGGGGGTTTGGGGTGGTTTAAGGGGATTTGGGGGCTCCCAGCCCATGCAGTTCCTGCGCAGCTCCTCCTCTGAGCCCACTCTGCTCATCCTCCTCGAGCCCAACCAGACCTGGCCGGGGTCAGTTTGGGATTTTTGGGGGATTTGGGGAGATTTTGGGGGATTTGGGGTGAATTTGGGGTGGTTTTGGGGGGGGTTTAGGGGGATTTGGGGGCTCCCAGCCCATGCAGTTCCTGCACGGCTCCTTCTCTGAGCTGACTCTGCTTATCCTCTTCGAGCCCAACCAGACCTGGCTGGGGTCAGTTTGGGATTTAGGGAGTTTTTGGGGAGATTTGGGGTGGATTTGGGAAGATTTGGGGTGGATTTGGAAAGATTTGGGGAGATTTGGGGTGATTCTGGGGGGTTTTGGGGGGTGTTTAGGGAGATTTGGGGGCTCCCAGCCCATGCAGTTCCTGCATAGTTACTGTGAGCTCACACTGCTCATCCTCTTCGAGCCCAACCAGACCTGGCCGGGGTCAGTTTGGGGTTTTTGGGGGATTTGGGGAGATTTTGGGAGGATTCGGGAAGATTTGGTGAGATTTGGGGTGATTTTGGGGAGATTTGGTGTGGTTTTGGGGGGATTTGGGAAGATTTGGGGTGGTTTTGGGAAGATTTGGGGTGGTTTGGGATGGTTTGGGAGGGATTTGAGGTGTTTTTAGGAAGATTTGGGGTGGTTTTGGGGGATTTGGAGGCTCCCAGCCCATGCAGTTCCTACACGGCTCCTCCTCTGAGCTGACTCTGCTCATCCTCCTCGAGCCCAACCAGACCTGGCCGGGGTCAGTTTGGGATTTTTGGGGGATTTGGGGAGATTTTGGGGGATTTGGGGTGAATTTGGGGCGGTTTTGGGGGGTGTTTAGGGGGATTTGGGGGCTCCCAGCCCATGCAGTTCCTGCATGGCTCCTCCTCTGAGCTGACTCTGCTTATCCTCTTCGAGCCCAACCAGACCTGGCTGGGGTCAGTTTGGGATTTAGGGAGTTTTGGGGAGATTTGGGGTGGATTTGGGAAGATTTGGGGTGGATTTGGAAAGATTTGGGGAGATTTGGGGTGATTCTGGGGGGTTTTGGGGGGTGTTTAGGGGGATTTGGGGGCTCCCAGCCCATGCAGTTCCTGCATGGTTACTGTGAGCTCACACTGCTCATCCTCTTCGAGCCCAACCAGACCTGGCCGGGGTCAGTTTGGGATTTTTGGGGGATTTGGGGAGATTTTGGGGTATTTGGGGTGAGTTTGGGGAGATTTGGGGTGGTTTTGGGGCATTTAGGGGCTCCCAGCCCATGCAGTTCCTGCATGTTGCTCATTTTCTTCGAGCCCAACCCGACCTGGCCGGGGTCATGCAGTGTTTCAGGGGATTTGGGGCTTTTCTGGGGAGATTTGGGGCGGTTTTGGGGGGATTTGGGGTGGTTTTGGGATGGTTTGGGGGATTTCAGGAGGGTTTAGAGGCTCCCAGCCCATGCAGTTCCTACACGGCTCCTCCTCTGAGCTGACTCTGCTCAACCTCTTCGAGCCCAACCAGACTTGGCTGGGGTCAGTTTGGGATTTTTGGGGGATTTGGGGTGAGTTTGGGGGGGTTTTGGGGTGGTTTAGGGGGATTTGGGGGCTCCCAGCCCATGCAGTTCCTACATGTTGCTCATTTTCTTCGAGCCCAACCAGACCTGGCCGGGATCAGTGCGGTGTTTCAGGGGATTTGGGGTTTTTTTGGGGAGATTTGGGGTGGTTTTGGGGTGATTTGTGGTGGTTTTCAGGAGATTTGGGGCGGGTTTTGGGGGATTTGGGGTGGTTTTGGGGGATTTAGGGGCTCCCATCCCATGCACAGCTCCTCCTCTGAGCCCACCCTTCTCATCCTCTTTGAACCCAGCCAGACCTGGCTGGGGTCACTTTGGGATTTGGGGGGTCAGCGTCACTCTGAGGTGACACCGATGTCCCCAATGTCCCCACAGGCGGGTGGCAGTGCGGCAGGACACGTGCAGCATCGTGGCCATCTCCCTGAACATCCTGCAGCGCGTCCATCCTGTCATTTGGTCACTGAGCTCACTGCCCTTCGACTGCACCCAGGCTCTGCCTGTCCCCAAACCCATCGGTGAGTGACAGCACGGGGACACGGGGACACAGGGACACGGGGACAGGGTCACAGGGACAGGGACAGGGTCACAGTGACACAGGGACACAGGGACACAGGGACAGTGTCATTTGGTCACTGAGCTCACTGCCCTTCGACTGCACCCAGGCCCTGCCTGTGCCCAAACCCATCGGTGAGTGACAGCACGGGGACACGGGGACAGGGACACAGTGACACAGGGACAGGGACACAGGGACAGGGACAGGGACAGTGACAGGGACACGGGGACAGGGTCACAGGGACAGGGACAGGGACACAGTGACACAGTGACAGTGTCATTTGGTCACTGAGCTCACTGCCCTTCGACTGCACCCAGGCCCTGCCTGTCCCCAAACCCATCGGTGAGTGACAGCACGGGGACACGGGGACACAGGGACAGTGACAGGGACAGGGACATGGGGACAGGGACACAGGGACAGGGACACAGGGACACAGTGACACAGGGACAGGGACACAGGGACAGGGACATAGGGACAGGGACATAGGGACAGGGACACAGGGACACAGGGACAGGGACACAGGGACACAGTGACAGGGACACAGTGACACAGTGACGATGCCATTGTTCCACGGGGGGTGTGGCGATGGTGACAACGTCTCTGTCACTGTCTCCCAGGAAGTGTGGTGATGGTGACACTGACACTGTCACTGATCACTGTGGTGATGGTGACACTGATGGTGACATGCTGATGGTGACAATGACAATGACACTGTCCCTGTCCCACGGGGAGTGTGGTGATGGTGACACAGTGACAATGACAATGACAACGACACTGTCCCACATGGGCTGTGGTGATGGTGACGCAGTGACAGTGACACTGTCCCTGCCCCACAGGGGTGTGGTGATGGTGACACTGACACTGATGGTGACAATGACAATGACAATGACACTGTCCCCATGTCACAGGCGGTGTGGTGATCTTTGCGGTGAACTCCCTGCTGTACCTGAACCAGAGCGTTCCCCCCTACGGGGTGACACTGACAGTGACAATGACAGTGTGCCTGTGTCACAGGGGTGTGGTGATGGTGACACTGATGGTGACAATGACAATGACACTGTCCCAATGTCACAGGCGGTGTGGTGATCTTCGCGGTGAACTCCCTGCTGTACCTGAACCAGAGCGTTCCCCCCTATGGGGTGACACTGACAGTGACAATGACAGTGTGCCTGTGTCACAGGGGTGTGGTGATGGTGACACTGACACTGATGGTGACAATGACAATGACACTGTCCCCATGTCACAGGCGGTGTGGTGATCTTCGCGGTGAACTCCCTGCTGTACCTGAACCAGAGCGTTCCCCCCTATGGGGTGACACTGACAGTGACAATGACAGTGTGCCTGTGTCACAGGGGTGTGGTGATGGTGACACTGACACTGATGGTGACAATGACAATGACACTGTCCCCATGTCACAGGCGGTGTGGTGATCTTCGCGGTGAACTCCCTGCTGTACCTGAACCAGAGCGTGCCCCCCTATGGGGTGGCACTGAACAGCCTCACCTGCGGCACCACCGTGTTCCCTCTGCGTAAGGACACGGCCTCGGCCTCATCTTCCTCACCTTCGTCATCCTCATCATCCTCATTGTCCTCATTGTCCTCACCTTCATCCTCCTCACCTTCATCATCCTCACCCTCGTCATCCTCACCCTCGTCATCCTCACCTTCGTCACCTTCCTCATTCTCATTGTCCTCACCTTCGTCATCCTCACCTTCATCCTCCTCACCTTCATCCTTCTCATTGTCCTCATCTTCATCATCTTCGTCCTCACCTTCATCATCCTCATCATCCTCACTTTCATCATCCTCATCTTCATTCTCCTCATTGTCCTCACCTTCATCATCATCCTTGCCTTCATCATCCTCATCATCCTCATCCTCACGTTTGTCCTCCTCATTGGCCTCCTCTTCATCATTCTCACCTTCATCCTCCTCGTTGTCCTCATCTTTGTCATCCTCACTTTCGTAATTCTCACCTTCATCATCCTCATTGTCCTCACCTTCATCCTCCTCATCATCCTCACCTTCATTCTCCTCGTTGTTCTCACCTTCATCTGCCTCATCATCCTCATCTTCATCATCCTTCTCACCTTCATCATCCTCACCTTCATCCTCCTCGTTGTTCTCATCTTCGTCATCCTCATCTTCATCCTCCTCATTGTCCTCACCTTCATCATCCTCATCATCCTCACCTTCATCATTCTCACCTTCATCCTCCTCGTTGTCCTCATCTTCATCATCCTCACTTTCATAATTCTCACCTTCATCATCCTCATTGTCCTCACCTTCATCATTCTCACCTTCATCTACCCTCATCATCCTCACCTTGATCCTCCTCGTTGTCCTCACCTTCATCCTGCTCATTGTCCTCACCTTCATCATCCTCACCAACATCATCTTCACCATCATCTTCGTCTTCATCCTCCTCACCTTCGTCCTCATTGTCCTCATCTTCATCATCATCCTCGCCTTCATCATTCTCACCTTAATCATCCTCATTGTCCTCACCCTCGTCATCCTCATCATCCTTATGTTCATCCTCCTCACCTTCATCATCCTGACCTTCATCCTCCTCATCATGCTCATCTTCATCATCTTCACCTTCATCATCCTCATCATCGTCATCTTCCTCCTCATTGTCCTCTCCTTCATCCTCGTCATCCTCATCTTCATCATCCTCACTTTCATAATTCTCACCTTCATCCTCATTGGCCTCATCTTCATCATCATCCTCACCTTCATCATCCTCACCTTCATCCTTCTCATCATCCTCACCTTCATCCTCCTCATTCTTGTCCATCGTCATTCTCGTCCTTCTCTTCATCCTCCTCATCTTCATCACTCTCATCGTGCTCATCATCCTCATCCTCATCCTCACCTTCCTTCTCCTCCCCCTGTCCCTGTCCCTGTCACTTCCCTGTCCCTGTCCCTGTCCTTGTCCCTGTCCCTGTCCCTGTCCCTGTCCCTGTCCCTGTCCTTGTCCCTGTCCCTGTCCCTGTCCTTGTCCCTGTCCCTGTCCCTGTCCTTGTCCCTGTCCCTGTCCTTGTCCCTGTCCCTGTCCCTGTCCTTGTCCCTGTCCCTGTCCTTGTCCCTGTCCCTGTCCCTGTCCTTGTCCCTGTCCCTGCCCTTGTCCCGGTGTCCAGCTCTGACCGTCCTTGTCCCTGGCCCTGTCCCCATCCCTGTCCCGTCCCAGTTTGTGTCCCCATCCCTGTCCCTGTCCCATCTGTTTGTGTCCGTGTCCCATCCCAGTTTGTGTCCCTGTCCTTGTCCCCATCCTTGTCCCCATCCCCATCGCTGTCCCATCCCAGTTTGTGCTCCTGTCCCCGTCCCTGACTGTCCCTGACCCTGTTCCTATCCCTGTCCCCATCCCTGACTGTCCCCATCCCTGACTGTCCCCATCCCTGACTGTCCCTGTCCCTGACTGTCCCTGTCCCTGTCCCTGACTGTCCCCGTCCCTGACTGTCCCCATCCCTGACTGTCCCTGTCCCTGTCCCTGTCCCTTCCCTGTCCCTGTCCCTGTCCCTGACTGTCCCCGTCCCTGACTGTCCCCATCCCTGACTGTCCCTGTCCCTGACTGTCCCTGTCCCTTCCCTGTCCCTGTCCCTGTCCCTGACTGTCCCCATCCCTGACTGTCCCCATCCCTGACTGTCCCTGTCCCTGTCCCTTCCCTGTCCCTGTCCCTGACTGTCCCTGTCCCCATCCTTGACTTGTCCCTGTCCCTGTCCCCATCCCTGACTGTCCCTGTCCCTGTCCCTGTCCCCATCCCTGACTGTCCCCATCCTTGACTTGTCCCTGTCCCTGTCCCTGACGGTCGCTGTCCCTGTCCTTGTCCCTGTCCCCATCCCTGACTGTCCCTGTCCCTGTCCTTGTCCCTGTCCCCATCCCTGTCCCTGTCCCCGTCCCTGACTGTCCCTGTCCCTGTCCCCATCCCTGTCCCTGTCCCCGTCCCTGACTGTCCCTGTCCCCATCCCTGATGTCCCTGTCCCCGTCCCTGACTGTCCCTGTCCCTGTCCTTGTCCCTGTCCCTGTCCCCGTCCCTGACTGTCCCTGTCCCTGTCCCTGTCCCTGACTGTCCCTGTCCCTGACCATCCCTGTCCCTGTCCTTGTCCCTGTCCCTGCCCCCATCCCTGACTGTCCCTGTCCCCATCCCTGACCATCCCTGTCCCTGTCCCTGTCCCTGTCCCCATCCCTGACCATCCCTGTCCCTGTCCCTGTCCCCATCCCTGACTGTCCCTGTCCCCATCCCTGACCATCCCTGTCCCTGTCCCTGTCCCCATCCCTGTCCCCATCCCTGTCCCTGTCCCTGTCCCTGTCCCCGTCCCTGACTGTCCCTGTCCCCATGGTCCGCAGGGATCCAGGAGGGCGTGCGCATGACCCTGGACTGTGCCCAGGCCACCTTCATCTCCTACGACAAGATGGTCATCTCCCTCAAGGGGGGCGAGATGTGAGTCTGGGGGGTCTGCACGGCTTTGGGGACATTTCCAGGGATTTTGGGGACATTTCCAGGGATTTTGGGGGTCCTGTCACGCCCCCCGAGGTGCCACCCCCTGTCCCAGCCGTGTCCTGGCGCTGATCAGGGACGGGGTGAGCTCTGTCCCCTCCTCCCACCGGGACAAGGGGGGTGGTCCTGGGGGTCTGGGGTGACTTTTGGGGTGCCCCCAGGGATTTTGGGGTGTCCTCGGGGGTTTTGGGGTGTCCCCAGGGGTTTTGGGGTGTCCCCTGTGTCCCCAGCTGTGTCCCAGCCCTGATCATGGACAGGATGTGCTCCTTCCATGGGGATGTGGGGGTGGCTCTGTGGGATCTCCATGGATTTGGGGTGTCCCCGAAGGTTTTGGGGTGTCCCCGAGGTTTTTGGGGTGTCCCCGGAGGTTTTGGGGTGTCCTGGGTGTCCCATGCCACCCCTGACGTGTCCCCCGTGTCCCCAGCTGTGTCCCTGCCCTGACCACAGACAGGATGTGCTCCTTCCATGGGGACGTGGGGGTGGCTCTGTGGGATCTCCATGGCTTTGGGGTGTCCCCGAAGGTTTTGGGGTGTCCCCGATGGTTTTGGGGTGTCCCCAGGGGTTTTGGGGTGTCCCTGCCATGTCCCCCGTGTCCCCAGCTATGTCCCAGCCCTGATCATGGACAGGATGTGCTCCTTCCATGGGGACATGGGGGTGGCTCTGGGGGATCTCCATGGATTTGGGGTGTCCCCAGGGGTTTTGGGGTGTCCCCAAGGGTTTTGGGGTGTCCTGAAGTGTCCCCAGCTGTGTCCCTGCCCTGACCACAGATGGGATGTGCTCCTTCCATGGGGACATGGGGGTGGCTCTGTGGGATCTCCATGGATTTGGGGTGTCCCCGAAGGTTTTGGGGTGTCCCCAGGGGTTTTGGGGTGTCCCTGACATGTCCCCTGTGTCCCCAGCCGTGTCCTGACGCTGATCACGGATGGGATGTGCTCCTTCCATGGGGACATGGGGGTGGCTCTGTGGGATCTCCATGGATTTGGGGTGTCCCCGAAGGTTTTGGGGTGTCCCCAATGGTTTGGGGTGTCCCTGACGTGTCCCCCGTGTCCCCAGCTATGTCCCAGCCCTGATCATGGACAGGATGTGCTCCTTCCATGGGGACATGGGGGTGGCTCTGGGGGATCTCCATGGATTTGGGGTGTCCCCAGGGGTTTTGGGGTGTCCCCAAGGGTTTTGGGGTGTCCTGAAGTGTCCCCAGCTGTGTCCCTGCCCTGACCACAGATGGGATGTGCTCCTTCCATGGGGACATGGGGGTGGCTCTGTGGGATCTCCATGGATTTGGGGTGTCCCCGAAGGTTTTGGGGTGTCCCCAGGGGTTTTGGGGTGTCCCTGACATGTCCCCTGTGTCCCCAGCCGTGTCCTGACGCTGATCACGGATGGGATGTGCTCCTTCCATGGGGACATGGGGGTGGCTCTGTGGGATCTCCATGGATTTGGGGTGTCCCCGAAGGTTTTGGGGTGTCCCCAATGGTTTGGGGTGTCCCTGACGTGTCCCCCGTGTCCCCAGCTATGTCCCAGCCCTGATCATGGACAGGATGTGCTCCTTCCATGGGGATGTGGGGGTGGCTCTGTGGGATCTCCATGGATTTGGGGTGTCCCCAGGGATTTTGGGGTGTCCCCGGGGGTTTTGGGGTGTCCCCGGGGGTTTTGGGGTGTCCCCAGGGGATTTTGGGGTGTCCTGGGTGTCCCATGCGCCCCCTGACGTGTCCCCCATATCCCCAGCCGTGTCCTGACGCTGATCACAGACAGGATGTGCTCCTTCCATGGGGACACAGTGGGGGTGGCTCTGGGGCATCTCCATGGATTTGGGGTGTCCCCGAAGGTTTTGGGGTGTCCCTGACATGTCCCCTGTGTCCCCAGCTACGTCCTGACGCTGACCACAGATGGGATGTGCTCCTTCCATGGGGACGTGGGGGTGGCTCTGGGGCATCTCCATGGATTTGGGATGTCCCCAGAGATTTTGGGGGGGTGTCCCCAGGGATTTTGGGGTGTCCCCGAGAGTTTTGGGGTGTCCCTGACGTGTCCCCCGTGTCCCCAGCTACGTCCTGACGCTGATCACGGACGGCATGCGCTCCGTGCGCTCCTTCCACTTCGACAAAGCTGCTGCCTCCGTCCTCACCACCTGTGTAAGGACCTGGGGACACCTGGGGACACCTGGGGACACTTGGGGACACTTGGGGACACCCTGGGGACCCCCTGGGGACCCCCAGGGACCCCCAGGGACCCCCGTGACGCCGCTGTCCCCAGATGGTGCCCCTGGAGCCAGGCTATCTCTTCCTGGGGTCTCGCCTGGGGAACTCGCTGCTGCTCAGGTACACCGAGAAGCTGCAGGAGCCCCCGGCCGGGGGGGCCAAGGAGGGGCCCGACAGGCAGGTGAGACCCCAAAAACACACCTGGGGACCCCGAAAACACACCTGGGGACCCCAAAATTCACCTGGGGACCCCAAAATTTACCTGGGGACCCCAAAATCCTCCCCAAGATCCCAAATCCCCATCCCGGAGCCCCAGGCTGGGGGGGCCAAGGAGGGGCCTGTCAGGCAGGTGAGACCCCAAAAACACACCTGGGGACCCCAAAAATCACCTGGGGACCCCAAAAACAGCCTGGGGACCCCAAAATCCTCCCTGGGATCCCAAAATTCTCCCCGAGATTCCAAATCCCCATCCCAGAGCCCCCAGTGGGGGGGGCCAAGGAGGGGCCCGACAGGCAGGTGAGACCCCAAAAACACCTGGGGACCCCAGAATCCTCCCTGGGACCCCAAATCCTGCTCAGGGACCCCAAACCCCCTGGGAAACCAAAAACCTCTTCCATGGGACCCCCAAATCCTCCTAAGGACCCCAAAATTCCCATTCTGGGACCCCAAACTCCCCCTGAGGGACCCCAAACCCCGGAGGGACCCTGGGGCTGTTTTGGGGTCTCCCCTCCCCCCTGACCCCTCCTCCCCCCTGAGGCTGTTTTGGGGTCCCCCCTGACCCCCTCCTCCTGTTTTGGGGTCTCCCCTCCCCCCCAGGAGGAGCCCCCGGTGAAGAAGAAGCGCTCGGAACCCTCAGGGCCATGGGCAGGTGGGGACACTTGGGGACATTGGGGACATTATGGGGATACCTGGGGGCGTTGGGGACATTATGAGGATACCTGGGGGCATTGGGGGATACTGGGGGGACACCTGGGGACACTGCGGGGGACACTGGGGGTGGCACAGGGTGACAGTGAGTGAGTGGGGGGGGCTGTGGGGGTGACAGAGGTGACACTGGGGTGACATGGGGTGGTGTGAGGGGGTGGGAGGTGACAGGAGGTGACACTGAGGTGAGACTGAGGTGACACTGGGGCGGTGTGAGGGGGTGGGAGGTGACAGGAGGTGACACTGGGTTGACAAGAGAGCAATGGGGTGTTGAGATGGTTGGGGGCGGTATGGGGACAATGGAGGGTGGCGGGGGGGTGACAGTGCTGGGGGTGACATTGGGGTGTCCCTGTCCCCAGGGGCTGACACAGAGGTCACACAGGGGAGACACAGGACTGTCCCTGTCCCAGGGGGTGACGCAGGGATGACAGCTCTGTCCCTGTCACAGGAGTGTTGCAGTGGGCGACATAGAGGTGACACAGGTGACACACAGGTGACACAGCTCTGTCCTTGTCGCAGGGGGTGACACAGTGGTGACACAGGGTGACACATCTGTCCCTGTCACAGGGGGGTGGCACAGGTGACACAGGTGAAACACAGGTGACCCAGAGGTGACACGCAGGTGACAGCTCTGTCCCTGTGGCAGGGGGTGACACAGGGGTGACACAGGGGTGATGCAGGTGACACACAGGTGTCACACCTGTCCCCGGCAGGTGGGAAGCCGCAGGCTCAGGACGAGGTGGATGAGATCGAGGTGTACGGCAGCGAGGCGGCGTCGGGGACACAGCTGGCCACCTACAGCTTCGAGGTAACGTCACCGGGGTCACCTGGGTGTCACCTGGGTGTCGTGTGTGTGATTTGTGTGTCATCTGTGTGTGATTTGTGTCACTTGTGGGTTGCCTGGGTGTCACCTGCGTGTTGCCTGGGTGTCACCTGGGTCACCTGGGTGTTATCTGTGTGTCATCTGTGTCACTTGTGTGTCACCTGTGCATCACCTGGGTCACCTGTGTGTCACTTGTGTCACCTGTGTCCTCTCCCTGTCCCCTCCCTGTCTCCACTGTCCTTCCTGTCCCTTCTCTGTCCCAGTGACCCCTGGTGACCCTGTCCGTGTCCCCGTGTCCCTGTCGCTGTCCCCAGGTGTGTGACAGTATCCTCAACATTGGGCCCTGCGCCAACGCCGCCATGGGGGAGCCAGCGTTCCTGTCTGAGGAGGTGAGACCCCAAAACCCCAAAACACACCCCAAAAAACCCCAAAATGGACCCCAAAATACACCCCAACCCCCCCAAAATCTGCCCCAAAAACAGCGTTCCTATCCGAGGAGGTGAGACCCCAAAAACCCCAAACTGACCCCAAAACTGACCCCAAAACACACCCCAGAAATCCTGAAACTGACCCCAAAACTGACCCCAAAAAACCCAGAAGTGACCCCAAAACTGACCTCAAAAAACCCAAAACTGACCCCAAAACACACCTGGAAAACCCCAAAACTGACCCCAAAAACCCCAAACTGACCCCAAAACTGACCCCAAAAACCGCAAACTGACCCCAAAACCGACCCCAAAAAACGCAAAACTGACCCCAAAAAACCCAAAACTGACCCCAAAACACACCCAGAAAACCCCAAAACGGACCCCAAAACCCCCAAAACTGATCCCAGCCCTGACCCCACAGCTGAACCCAACCCTGACCCCGATTCTGACCCCATTGTCTCTGCAGTTCCAGAACAGCCCCGAGCCTGACCTGGAGATCGTCCTGTGCTCGGGGTACGGCAAGAACGGGGCCCTGACCGTGCTGCAGGTACCAAAATACCCCAAAAACACCCCAAAAATACCCCAAAATACCCCAAAAACACCCCAAAATACCCCAAACCCTCCCTGTGCTCGGGGTACGGCAAGAACGGGGCCCTGACCGTGCTGCAGGTACCAAAAACACCCCAGAAACACCCCAAATTACCCCAAAAATCTCCCTGAACCCCAAACCCTCCCTGTGCTCGGGGTACGGCAAGAGCGGGGCATTGACAGTGCTGCAGGTACCCTCAATACCCACAAAATACCCCCAAAATACCCCAAAACCACACCAAAATACCCCCAAAACACCCCAAAATACCCCAAAATACCCCAAAACCCTCTCTGTGCTCGGGATACGGCAGGAACGGGGCATTGACTGTGCTGCAGGTACCCTAAATACCCCAAAACACCCCAAATTACCCCAAAAACACCCCTGAACCCCAAAACCTCTCTGAGACCCCCCCTGAACCCCAAACTGTAAATCCTCCCCTGAACCCCAAAACCCCAAACCAGAAAAACCCCAACCCACCCCACCAAAAAACCTCCCCAAACCCCACTAACCCCAAACCCCCCTGAACCCCAAATCCCCTGTATCCAAAATCCCAAACCCCACAAACCCCAAACCCCCCTGAACCCCAAATCCCCCTGTACCCAAAATCCCCCCACCTCACAAACCCCAAATCCCCCAAACCCCAAAAACCTGAAACCCCCCTCAAACCCAAACCCCCCTACCCCGAAACCCCAAACCCCACAAACCCCAACCCCGCACCACCCGAGCCCCCCCGGCGGAGGTTCCCGGGGGGCAACCGCGGTGCCAGAGCAGAGCTGGGAACAACCAGGGCGACCCCAAAGCCTGGGCCAGCCTGTACCCCCCAGGGACAGACCCTAAATCTGTGGGGCAGCCCCCAGGGACAGACCCTAAATCATCTGTGGGGCACCCCATAGATCCACAGGGCAACCCCAGAGCCTGGGCCAGCCTGTACCCCCCAGGGACAGACCCTAAATCTATGGGGCAGCCCCCCAGGGACACCCCAAATCATCTGTGGGGCACCCCATAGATCCACAGGGCGACCCCAGAGCCTGGGTCAGCCTGTACCCCCCAGGGACAGACCCTAAATCTATGGGGCAGCCTGTACCCCCCAGGGACAGACCCTAAATCTATGGGGCAGCCCCCCAGGGACACCCCAAATCATCTATGGGGCACCCCATAGACAGCCCCAGAGCCTGGGCCAGCCTGTACCCCCCAGGGACAGACCCTAAATCTATGGGGCAGCCCCCCAGGGACAGACCCTAAATCTGTGGGGCAGCCTGTACCCCCCAGGGACAGACCCTAAATCTATGGGGCAGCCCCCCAGGGACAGACCCTAAATCTGTGGGGCAGCCTGTACCCCCCAGGGACAGACCCTAAATCTATGGGGCAGCCCCCCAGGGACAGACCCTAAATCTATGGGGCAGCCCCCCAGGGACACCCCAAATCATCTGTGGGGCACCCCACACACACATCTGTGGGGCAGCCCCACTGATCATTGTCCTGTCCCCATTCCCCTGAATGCTGTCCCTGTCCCTTTGTGTGACACTGTCCCTGTCCCCTGTCCCTGTCCCCCTGATGACACTGTCCCCCGGTGACGCTGTCCCTGTCCCCTGTCCCTGTCCCCCAGTGGCGCTGTCCCTGTCCCCCTGATGACACTGTCCCCCCGGTGACACTGTCCCTGTCCCCCTGATGACACTGTCCCCCGGTGATGCTGTCCCTGTCCCCGTGGTGACACTGTCCCCCCGGTGACACTGTCTCTGTCCCCTATCCCCTGTCCCTGTCCCCTGTCCCATCCCCTGTGTGTGTGACACTGTCCCTGCGTGTGACACTGTCCATGTCCCCTGTCCCTGTCCCCCAGTGATGCTGTCCCTGTCCCCCTGATGACACTGTCCCCCCAGTGACACTGTCCCTGTCCCCTGGTGACACTGTCCCTGTCCCCTGTCCCTGTCCCCCAGTGGCGCTGTCCCTGTCCCCCTGATGACACTGTCCCCCCGGTGACACTGTCCCTGTCCCCCTGATGACACTGTCCCCCCGGTGACACTGTCCCTGTCCCCCTGATGACACTGTCCCCCGGTGATGCTGTCCCTGTCCCCGTGGTGACACTGTCCCCCGGTGGCGCTGTCCCTGTCCCCCTGATGACACTGTCCCCCGGTGATGCTGTCCCTGTCCCCTGTCCCTGTCCCCCGGTGGCGCTGTCCCTGTCCCCCTGATGACACTGTCCCCCGGTGACGCTGTCCCTGTCCCCTGTCCCTGTCCCCCGGTGGCGCTGTCCCTGTCCCCGTGGTGACACTGTCCCCCGGTGACGCTGTCCCTGTCCCCTGTCCCTGTCCCCCGGTGGCGCTGTCCCTGTCCCCCTGATGACACTGTCCCCCGGTGACGCTGTCCCTGTCCCCTGTCCCTGTCCCCCGGTGACGCTGTCCCTGTCCCCTGTCCCTGTCCCCCGGTGGCGCTGTCCCTGTCCCCGTGGTGACACTGTCCCCCGGTGGCGCTGTCCCTGTCCCCCTGATGACACTGTCCCCCGGTGACGCTGTCCCTGTCCCCTGTCCCTGTCCCCCGGTGACGCTGTCCCTGTCCCCAGCGCAGCATCCGGCCGCAGGTGGTGACAACGTTCGAGCTGCCAGGCTGTTACGACATGTGGACTGTCACCGCGCCCCCCCCCGCGCGACCAGGTGGGTCCTGTGTCCCTGTGTCCCCATGTCACCCTCCGTGTGTCACCGTGTCACCTTCCCCATGTCCCCATGTCACCCTCTCTGGGTCCCCATGTCACCTTGGGTCACCGTGTCACTCCCCCTGGGTCCCCGCATCACCCTCCCTGTGTCCCCGTGTCACTGTGTCACTGTGTCACCTTCCCTGTGTCACTGTGTCACCTTCCCTGGGTCCTTGTGTCACCTTCCCTGGGTCCCCATGTCACCTTCCCTGCGTCCCTTATGTCCCTGGGTCTCTCTGTCACGGTGTCACCCTCCCTGGGTCCCTGTGTCACCCTGGCTCCTTGTGTCACCTTCCCTGGGTCCCTGTGTCACCCTGGGTCCCCATGTCACCCTTGGTCCCCATGTCACCGTGTCATCTTACTGGGTCCCTGTGTCACTGTGTCACTCTCCCTGAGTCCCTTATGTCACCCTTGGTCTCTGTCACCGTGTCACCTTCCCTGGGCCCACTGTGTCACCCTGGCTCCCTGTGTCACCAGGTCACCATTCCTGAGTCCCTGTGTCACTGTGTCGCTCTCCCTGGGTCCCCATGTCACATTCCCTGGGTCCCTGTGTCACCTTGGGTCCCCATGCCACTGTGTCACTCTCCTTGAGTCCCTTATGTCACCCTTGCTCTCTCTGTCACCGTGTCACCTTCCCTGGGTCGCCACGTCACCCTGGGTCTCTCTGTCACCGTGTCACCATTCTTGGGTCCCCTATGTCACCCTGGCTCCCCATGTCACCTTCCCTGGGTCACCCTGGGTCCCCATGTTGCCGTGTCCCTGTGTCCCCATCCCCTGTCCCCGTGTCCCCCTGTCCCTGTGTCCCCGTGTCCCTGTCCCTGTGTCCCCGTGTCCCGCTGAGGCTCTGTCCCTTGTGTCCCCAGCCGGAGGTGGCCCCGGGGACCAACGCAGAGCCTGAGGCAGCGGCGGCTCCGGAAACTTCCGAGGAGGACGGAGAGAGGCACGGGTTCCTCATCCTGAGCCGGGAGGACTCCACCATGGTGAGGGGACATGGGGACATTGGGGACATTGGGGACATCGTGGGGAATGGCACGGGTTCCTCATCCTGAGCCGGGAGGACTCCACCATGGTGAGGGGACATGGGGACATTGGGGACACTGGGGACATCATGGAGAGAGGCACGGGTTCCTCATCCTGAGCCGGGAGGACTCCACCATGGTGAGGGACATTGGGGACATCATGGGGACATTGGGGACATCCTGGGGAATGGCACGGGTTCCTCATCCTGAGCCGGGAGGACTCCACCATGGTGAGGGACACTGGGGACATTGGGGACATCATGGGGACACTGGGGACATCATGGGGACATTGGGGACATCATGGGGAGCGGCACGGGTTCCTCATCCTGAGTAGGGAGGACTCCACCATGGTGAGGGACATTGGGGACATCCTGGGGACACTGGGGACATGGGAGCATAGGCAGCCCTCGATCCCACCTGGTGTCCCCTGGCCCTGTTGGGGACAATCCCGAGGTTTGGGGACTCCCTGGGGGCCATGTCCTGACATCCCCGATGTCCCCAATGTCCCTGACACCCCGATGTCGCTAACGTGCCTGACATCCCCAATGTCCCTGATCTCCCCGCTGTCCCCAATGTCCCTGACATCCCTGATGTCTCTGATGTCCCTGACGTCCCCAATGTCCCCGATGTCCCTAACATCCCTGATGTCCCCAATGTCCCCAATGTTCCTGACATCCCCTAATGTCCCCAATGTCCCTAATGTCCCCAGTGTCCCCGATGTCCCTGACGTCCCCAATGTCCCCGATGTCCCTAACATCCCTGATGTCCCCAATGTCCCCAATGTTCCTGACATCCCCTAATGTCCCCAATGTCCCTAATGTCCCCAGTGTCCCCGATGTCCCTGACATCCCCAATGTCCCTAACGTCCCTGGTGTCCCTGACATCCCCCCATGTCCCCGATGTCCCGGATGTCCCCCAATGTCCCCAATGTCCCTGGCATCCCCCAGTGTCCCTGACATCCCTGATGTCTCTGATGTCCCTGAAGTCCCCAATGTCCCCGATGTCCCTAACATCCCTGATGTCCCCAATGTCCCCAATGTCCCTGACATCCCCTAATGTCCCCAATGTCCCTAATGTCCCCAGTGTTCCCAATGTCCCTGACATCCCTGATTTCCCTGGTGTCCCTAATGTCCCTGACATCGCCTGGTGTCCCCCATGTCCCTGACATCCCTAATGTCCCCAATGTCCCTGACATCCCCAATGTCTCTAATGTCCCCAATGTCCCCGATGTCCCTCACATCCCCTGATGTCCCTGATGTCCCCGATGTCCCTGACATCCCCCAATGTCCCTGACATCCCTCATGTCCCTGATGTCCCCAGTGTCCCTGACATCCCTGATTTCCCTGGTGTCCCCAATGTCCCTGACATCCCCGATGTCCCTAATGTCCCCAATGTCCCTGACATCCTGACATCCCCAATGTCCCTGACACACCCTGATGTCACTAATGTGCCTGATGTCCCTACCATTCCCCAATGTCCCCGATGTCCGTGATGTCCCCAATCTCCCTGACATCCCCCGCTGTCCCCAATGTCCCCGATGTCCCTGACATCCCCCGCTGTCCCCAATGTCCCCGATGTCCCTAATGTCCTCGCTGTCCCCAATGTCCCCACGCAGATCCTGCAGACGGGCCAGGAGATCCTGGAGCTGGACACGAGTGGCTTTGCCACGCAGGGCCCAACGGTGTTCGCTGGGAACCTGGGACAGGGACAGTTCATCGTGCAGGTGTCACCGCTGGGGCTGCGGCTGCTGCAGGGCGGTGAGTGACACCTGGGGACACCTGGGACACACCTGGGACACCTGGGGCACACCTGGGACACACCTGGGGACACCTGGGACACACCTGGGACACCTGGGGCACACCTGGGACACACCTGGGGACACCTGGGACACACCTGGGACAGGGACAGTTCATCGTGCAGGTGTCACCGCTGGGGCTGCGGCTGCTGCAGGGCGGTGAGTGACACCTGGGGACAGCTGGGGACAGCTGGGACACACCTGGGGACAGCTGGGGACAGCTGGGACACACCTGGGCACACCTGGGACACACCTGGGGACACCTGGGACACACCTGGGACAGGGACAGTTCATCGTGCAGGTGTCACCGCTGGGGCTGCGGCTGCTGCAGGGCGGTGAGTGACACCTGGGGACACCTGGGGACAGCTGGGACACACCTGGGACACCTGGGACACACCTGGGAACACCTGGGACACACCTGGGACACCTGGGACAGGGGCACACCAGGGGACAGCTGTGACAGACACCCCTGGAGTGACATTAGGGTCACTTGGGTGCCCAGGTGTGTCCCCAGGTGTGACACCAAGGGTCACCAGGGGGAGGTGACGCTGGGGGTGACACCAGGGTGACACTGCTGGGTGGTTCTGGGGAGTGCAGTGGCAGTGAGGTGACACAGGTGACACGGAAGTGACACAGAGGTGTGACACTGCTGTCCCCGCAGTGACCCAGCTGCACTGTGTCCCCATGGATTTGGGGTCACAGGGGTGTGACATTGCTGTGACATTTCTGTGACACAGGGGTGACATTTCTGTCACCGCAGTGACCCAGCTGCACTTTGTCCCCGTGGATCTGGGGTCACACAGGGGTCACAGGGGTGTGACACTGCTGTCCCTGCAGTGACGCAGCTGCACTTGGTCCCCGTGGATCTGGGGTCACACAGGGGTGACACAGGTGTGACACAGGTGTGACATTTCTGTCCCCACAGTGACCCAGCTGCACTTTGTCCCCGTGGATCTGGGGTCACACAGGTGTGTGACACAGGTGTGACACAGGTGTGACACTGCTGTCCCCACAGTGACAGAGCTGCACTTTGTCCCCGTGGATTTGGGGTCACACAGGGGTGACACAGAGGTCACACAGGTGTGACACTGCTGTCCCCGCAGTGACGCAGCTGCACTTTGTCCCCGTGGATCTGGGCTCTCCCATCGTGCACTGCGCCGTGGCCGATCCCTTCGGGGTCCTGCTCAGCGCCGAGGGACACTTGGCCACCTTCACCCTCAAGGGTGACACCTACGGCGGCCGCGCCCCGCGCCTGGCGCTGCTCAGGCCACCCGTGTCACATGTGAGTGTCCCCAATGTCCCCAATGTCCCCAAACCCCGCGCCTGGTGCTGCTGCGGCCACCCGTGTCACATGTGAGTGTCCCCAATGTCCCCAATGTCCCCAAACCCCGCGCCTGGTGCTGCTGCGGCCACCCGTGTCACATGTGAGTGTCCCCAATGTCCCCAATGTCCCCAAACCCCGCGCCTGGTGCTGCTGCGGCCACCCGTGTCACACGTGAGTGTCCCCAATGTCCCCAATGTCCCCAAACCCCGCGCCTGGCGCTGCTGCGGCCACCCGTGTCACACGTGAGTGTCCCCACTGTCCCCAAACCCCACCCAAACCCTGCATGGTGCTGCTGCGGCCACCCGTGTCACACGTGAGTGTCACCAATGTCCCCAAACTCCACCCAAACCCTGCATGGCGCTGCTCAGGCCACCCGTGTCACATGTGAGTGTCCCCAATGTCCCCAATGTCCCCAAACCCCACCCAAACCCTGCATGGCGCTGCTGCGGCCACCCGTGTCATATGTGCGTGTCCCCAGTGTCCCCAATGTCACCAATGTCCCCAATGTCCCCAAACCCCGCGCCTGGCGCTGCTCAGGCCAACCGTGTCACACGTGAGTGTCCCCAATTGTCCCCAGTGTCCCCAATGTCCCCAAACCTGCATGGCACTGCTGCGGCCACCCGTGTCACATGTGAGTGTCACCAGTGTCCCCAATGTCCCCAATGTCCCCAAACCCCACGCCTGGCGCTGCTCAGGCCACCTGTGTTACACGTGAGTGTGCCCAATGTCCCATGTCCCCAAACCCCGCACCTGGCGCTGCTGCGGCCACCCGTGTCACACGTGAGTGTCCCCAACTGTCCCCAATGTCCCCAAACCCCGCGCCTGGCGCTGCTGGGGCCACCCGTGTCACACGTGAGTGTCCCCAACTGTCCCCAATGTCCCCAAACCCCGTGCCTGATGCTGCTGGGGCCACCCGTGTCACACGTGAGTGTCACCAACTGTCCCCAATGTCCCCAAACCCCGCGCCTGGCGCTGCTGGGGCCACCCGTGTCACTGAGTGTCCCCAATGTCCCCAATGATGTCCCCTATGTCCCCAGTGTCCCCAGCAATCGCGGGTGACAGCGCTGTGCCTGTACTGTGACATGTCCCCAATGTCCCCAATTTCCCCAATGATGTCCCCAATGATGTCCCCAATGTCCCCAATGATGTCCCCAATGATGTCCCCGATGTCCCCAGCAATCGCGGGTGACAGCGCTGTGCCTGTACTGTGACATTTCCCCATTGTCCCCAATGTCCCTGATGTCCCCAATGTTGTCCCCATTGTCCCCAGCAATCGCAGGTGACAGCGCTGTGCCTGTACTCAGTGTCCCCAATGATGTCCCCAATGTCCCCATTGTCCCCAGCAATCGCAGGTGACAGCGCTGTGCCTGTACTCAGTGTCCCCAATGATGTCCCCAATGTCCCCATTGTCCCCAGCAATCGCGGGTGACAGCGCTGTGCCTGTACTGTGACATGTCCCTAATGTCCCCAATGTCCCTAATGATGTGCTCAATGTCCCCAATGATGTCCCCAATGTCCCCATTGTCCCCAGCAATCATGGGTCACAGCGCTGTGCCTGTCTCCAATGATGTCCCCAATGTCCCCAATTTCCCCAATGATGTCCCCATTGTCCCCAATGTCCCCAGTGATGTCCCCAATGTCCCCAATGTCCCCAGCAATCGCGGGTGACAGCGCTGTGCCTGTACTGTGACACGTCCCCAATGTCCCCAATGATGTCCCCAATGATGTCCCCAATGATGTCCCCAATGATGTCCCCATTGTCCCCAGCAATCGCGGGTGACAGCGCTGTGCCTGTACTGTGACACATCCCCAATCTCCCCAATGTCCCTAATGATGTCCCCAATGTCCCCATTGTCCCCAGCAATCGCGGGTGACAGCGCTGTGCCTGTACTCAGTGTCCCCAATGATGTCCCCATTGTCCCCAACAATGTCCCCAGCAATCGCGGGTGACAGCGCTGTGCCTGTACTCATTGTCCCCAATGATGTCCCCAATGTCCCCAATGATGTCCCCAATGTCCCCAATGTCCCCAGCAATCGCGGGTGACAGCGCTGTGCCTGTACTCAATGTCCCCAACGATGTCCCCAGTGTCCCTAATGATGTCCCCAGCAATCGCGGGTGACAGCACTGTGCCTGTACTCAGTGTCCCCAATGATGTCCCCATTGTCCCCAATGTCCCCAACGATGTCCCCAGTGTCCCTAATGATGTCCCCAGCAATCGCGGGTGACAGTGCTGTGCCTGTACTCAGTGTCCCCAATGATGTCCCCAATGTCCCCATTGTCCCCAGCAATCGCGGGTGACAGCACTGTGCCTGTACTCAGTGTCCCCAATGATGTCCCCATTGTCCCCAACAATGTCCCCAGCAATCGCGGGTGACAGCGCTCTGCCTGTACCGCGACGTTTCCGGAATGTTCACCACCGAGAGCCGCGCCCCCCGCGAGGAGCCCCCGCCCCGCCCCCACGCCGAGGCCGAGACCCTCATCCAGGACCTCAGGTGGGTGGCAGTGTCCCCAAATGTCCCCAAACGTCCCCAGGGTGTCCCCAGGCCTGTCCCAATCCCATTTTTCCCATTTTTCCCATTTTTTCCATTTTCCCCTTTTTTCCCTTTTCCCATTTTTCCTGTTTTTCGCATTTTTCCCATTTTCCCATTTTTCCCCTTTTTCAATTTTTCCCATTTTCCCATTTTTCCCATTTCTCCATTTTCCCATTTTCCCATTTTTCCCATTTTTTCCCCATTTTTCCCATTTTTCCCTTTTTTCCCATTTTTTTCCTATTTTGCCCCAGCGATTCCGTGGACGATGCGGAGGAGATGCTGTACAGGGACTCAGACTGTCCCAATCCCATTTTTCCCTTTTTATTCCCATTTTTTTCCCATTTTTTTCCCCATTTTTCCCATTTTTTTCCCCTTTTCCGCAGCGATTCCATGGACGATGTGGAGGAGATGCTGTACAGGGACTCAGACTGTCCCAATCCCATTTTTCCCTTTTTATTCCCATTTTTTTCCCATTTTTTTCCCATTTTTCCCATTTTTTTCCCCTTTTCCCCAGCGATTCCGTGGACGACGAGGAGGAGATGCTATATGGGGACTCAGACTGTCCCAATCCCATTTTTCCCATTTTTTTCCCATTTTCCCACAGTGACTCAGTGGATGATGTGGAGGAGATGCTGTACAGGGACTCGGGCTGTCCCGATCCCATTTTTCCTATTTTTTTTCCCATTTTTCCCATTTTTTTCCCCTTTTCCGCAGCGATTCCGTGGACGACGAGGAGGAGATGCTGTATGGGGACTTGGGATGTCCCAATCCCGTTTTTCCCATTTTCCCATTTTCCCCATTTTTCCCATTTTTCCCCATTTTTCCTGTTTCTCCCATTTTCCCCTTTTTCACATTTTCCCATTTTTCCCTTTTCCCCTTTTTCCATTTTCCCATTTTTCCCATTTTCCCGTTATTCCCATTTTTCCCATTTTTTTCCCATTTTCCCCAGCGATTCCGTGGATGATGAGGAGGAGATGCTGTATGGGGACTCGGGCTGTCCCAATCCCATTTTTTTCCCATTTTCCCACAGTGACTCAGTGGACGATGAGGAGGAGATGCTCTACGGGGACTCGGGCTGTCCCGATCCCATTTTTCCCTTTTTATTCCCATTTTTTTCCCATTTTCCCATTTTTTTCCCATTTTCCCACAGTGACTCAGTGGACGACGAGGAGGAGATGCTGTACAGGGACTCAGGCTGTCCCAATCCCATTTTTCCCATTTTTTCCATTTTCCCATTTTCCCATTTTTCCCATTTTCCCATTTTTCCCATTTTCCCATTTTCCTATTTTTCCCATTTTCCCATTTTTTTCCCCTTTTCCGCAGCGATTCCGTGGACGACGAGGAGGAGATGCTGTACGGGGACTCGGGGGGCTCGGGGCGCTCCCCCCCCAAGGAGGAGCCGCGGCGCCAGGGCCCCCCCGAGCGCGACCCCCCCCAGCACAGCCCCGAGCCCTCGCACTGGTGCGTGCTGGCCCGCGAGAACGGCAACATGGAGGTACTGGGAGCACTGGGACGGACTGGGATGGGACTGGGAGGGACCGAGATGGGACTGGGATGGGACTGGGAGCACTGGGATGGGACTGGGAGCACTGGGATGGGACTGGGAGAGACCGAGATGGGACTGGGAGCACTGGGAAGGCACTGGGAGGGACAGGGATGGGACTGGGATGGGACTGGGAAGGGACAGGAGGTGCTGGGAGCGGTTGGAGGTTTGAGGTTGGGGGCACTGAGGTTGTTCCTGCAGAGAATTCCATTCCCATTCCATTCCATTCCCATTCCATTCCATTTTCCATTCCATTTTCCATTCCCATTCCATTCCATTCCCATTCCATTCCATTTTCCATTCCATTTTCCATTCCATTCCATTCCATTCCCATTCCCATTCCATTTTCCATTCCATTTTCCATTCCATTCCCATTCCATTCCATTTTCCATTCCATTTTCCATTCCCATTCCCATTCCATTCCCATTCCATTCCATTTTCCATTCCATTTTCCATTCCATTCCCATTCCATTCCATTCCCATTCCCATTCCATTCCATTCCCATTCCCATTCCATTCCATTCCCATTCCATTCCATTCCATTCCATTCCCATTCCATTCCATTTTCCATTCCATTCCCATTCCATTCCATTCCATTCCCATTCCCATTCCATTCCCATTCCCATTCCATTCCATTCCATTCCATTCCATTCCATTCCCATTCCCATTCCATTCCCATTCCCATTCCATTCCATTCCCATTCCATTCCATTTTCCATTCCATTCCCATTCCATTCCATTTTCCATTCCATTTTCCATTCCCATTCCATTCCATTCCCATTCCATTCCATTTTCCATTCCATTTTCCATTCCATTCCCATTCCATTCCCATTCCATTCCATTTTCCATTCCCATTCCATTCCCATTCCCATTCCATTCCCATTCCCATTCCATTCCCATTCCCATTCCATTCCCATTCCCATTCCATTCCATTCCATTCCATTCCCATTCCATTCCATTCCCATTCCATTCCATTCCCATTCCATTCCATTCCATTCCCATTCCATTCCATTCCCATTCCATTCCATTTTCCATTCCATTTTCCATTCCATTCCCATTCCATTCCATTTTCCATTCCCATTCCATTTTCCATTCCATTTTCCATTCCCATTCCATTCCATTCCCATTCCCATTCCATTCCATTCCATTCCATTCCCATTCCATTCCCATTCCATTCCATTCCCATTCCATTCCCATTCCCATTCCATTCCATTCCCATTCCATTCCATTTTCCATTCCATTTTCCATTCCATTCCCATTCCATTCCCATTCCATTCCATTTTCCATTCCATTCCCATTCCATTCCATTCCTGTTCCCATTCCATTCCCATTCCATTCCATTTTCCATTCCCATTCCATTCCATTCCATTCCCATTCCATTCCATTTTCCATTCCCATTCCCATTCCATTCCCATTCCCATTCCATTCCATTTTCCATTCCATTCCCATTCCATTCCATTCCATTCCATTCCATTCCCATTCCCATTCCCATTCCATTCCATTCCCATTCCCATTCCATTCCATTCCATTCCCATTCCATTCCATTTTCCATTCCATTTTCCATTCCATTCCCATTCCATTCCCATTCCATTCCATTTTCCATTCCCATTCCATTCCCATTCCCATTCCATTCCCATTCCCATCCCATTCCCATTCCCATTCCATTCCATTCCATTCCCATTCCATTCCATTCCCATTCCATTCCATTCCCATTCCATTCCATTCCCATTCCATTCCATTTTCCATTCCATTTTCCATTCCATTCCCATTCCATTCCATTTTCCATTCCCATTCCATTTTCCATTCCATTTTCCATTCCCATTCCATTCCATTCCCATTCCCATTCCATTCCATTCCATTCCATTCCATTCCATTCCATTCCCATTCCATTCCCATTCCATTCCATTCCCATTCCATTCCATTCCCATTCCATTCCCATTCCATTCCCATTCCATTCCATTTTCCATTCCATTCCCATTCCATTCCCATTCCATTCCATTTTCCATTCCCATTCCATTCCATTCCCATTCCATTCCATTTTCCATTCCCATTCCATTCCATTCCATTCCCATTCCATTCCATTTCCATTCCCATTCCCATTCCATTCCCATTCCCATTCCATTTTCCATTCCCATTCCATTCCATTCCCATTCCATTCCATTCCCATTCCCATTCCATTCCATTCCCATTCCATTCCCATTCCCATTCCCATTCCATTCCATTCCCATTCCATTCCATTCCCATTCCATTCCATTCCCATTCCCATTCCATTCCATTCCCATTCCATTCCATTCCATTCCATTCCCATTCCCATTCCATTCCCATTCCATTCCCATTCCATTCCCATTCCCATTCCATTCCCATTCCATTCCATTCCCATTCCCATTCCATTCCATTCCATTCCATTCCCATTCCATTCCATTCCCATTCCATTTTCCATTCCATTCCCATTCCATTCCATTCCCATTCCCATTCCATTCCATTCCCATTCCATTCCATTCCCATTCCATTCCATTCCATTCCCATTCCCATTCCATTCCCATTCCCATTCCCATTCCATTCCATTCCATTCCCATTCCATTCCCATTCCATTCCATTTTCCATTCCATTTTCCATTCCATTCCCATTCCATTCCCATTCCCATTCCATTTTCCATTCCCATTCCATTCCATTTTCCATTCCCATTCCATTCCATTCCCATTCCATTTTCCATTCCCATTCCATTCCATTCCCATTCCATTCCATTCCATTCCCATTCCATTCCATTCCCATTCCATTCCATTCCATTCCCATTCCATTCCATTCCCATTCCCATTCCATTCCCATTCCATTCCATTTTCCATTCCATTTTCCATTCCCATTCCATTCCATTCCCATTCCCATTCCATTCCATTCCATTCCATTCCATTCCCATTCCCATTCCATTCCATTCCCATTCCATTCCCATTGTTCCCATTCCATTCCGTTCCATTCCATTCCGTTCCATTCCATTCCATTCCCATTCCATTCCATTCCCATTCCATTCCATTCCATTCCCATTCCATTCCATTCCCATTCCCATTCCATTCCATTCCCATTCCATTCCATTCCCATTCCCATTCCATTCCATTCCCATTCCATTCCATTCCCATTCCCATTCCATTCCATTCCATTCCATTCCCATTCCATTCCATTCCCATTCCATTCCATTCCATTCCCTTTCCATTCCATTCCCATTCCATTCCATTCCCATTCCCATTCCATTCCATTCCCATTCCATTCCATTCCCATTCCATTCCATTCCATTCCCATTCCATTCCCATTCCCATTCCATTCCATTTTCCATTCCATTTTCCATTCCATTCCCATTCCATTCCCATTCCCATTCCATTTTCCATTCCCATTCCATTCCATTTTCCATTCCCATTCCATTCCCATTCCATTCCATTCCATTCCCATTCCATTCCATTCCCATTCCATTCCCATTCCCATTCCATTCCATTCCCATTCCCATTCCATTCCATTCCATTCCCATTCCATTCCATTCCCATTCCCATTCCATTCCATTCCATTCCATTCCCATTCCCATTCCATTCCATTTTCCATTCCCATTCCATTCCATTCCCATTCCCATTCCATTCCCATTCCATTCCATTTTCCATTCCATTTTCCATTCCCATTCCATTCCATTCCCATTCCCATTCCATTCCATTCCATTCCATTCCATTCCCATTCCCATTCCCATTCCATTCCCATTCCATTTTCCATTCCATTCCGTTCCATTCCATTCCATTCCATTCCCATTCCATTCCATTTTCCATTCCCATTCCCATTCCATTCCATTCCCATTCCATTCCATTCCCATTCCCATTCCATTCCCATTCCATTCCATTCCCATTCCCATTCCATTCCATTCCTGTTCCCATTCCCATTCCATTCCATTCCAATTCCCATTCCATTCCATTCCATTCCCATTCCATTCCCATTCCATTTTCCATTCCCATTCCATTCCATTCCCATTCCATTCCATTCCATTCCCATTCCATTCCATTCCCATTCCCATTCCATTCCCATTCCATTCCATTTTCCATTCCCATTCCATTCCATTCCATTCCATTCCATTCCCATTCCCATTCCATTCCATTCCCATTCCATTCCATTCCCATTCCATTCCATTTTCCATTCCCATTCCATTTTCCATTCCATTTTCCATTCCATTCCCATTCCATTCCATTCCATTCCCATTCCCATTCCCATTCCATTCCATTCCCATTCCATTCCATTTTCCATTCCATTTTCCATTCCATTCCCATTCCATTCCCATTCCATTCCATTTTCCATTCCCATTCCATTCCATTCCATTCCCATTCCATTCCATTTTCCATTCCCATTCCATTCCATTCCATTCCATTCCATTCCCATTCCCATTCCATTCCATTCCCATTCCATTCCATTCCCATTCCATTCCATTTTCCATTCCCATTCCATTTTCCATTCCATTTTCCATTCCATTCCCATTCCATTCCATTCCATTCCCATTCCCATTCCCATTCCATTCCATTCCCATTCCATTCCATTTTCCATTCCATTTTCCATTCCCATTCCATTCCATTCCCATTCCATTCCATTCCCATTCCCATTCCATTCCATTCCCATTCCCATTCCATTCCCATTCCATTCCATTCCCATTCCATTCCCATTCCATTCCCATTCCCATTCCATTCCATTCCCATTCCATTCCATTCCCATTCCCATTCCATTCCCATTCCATTCCATTCCCATTCCATTCCATTCCCATTCCCATTCCATTCCCATTCCATTCCATTCCCATTCCATTCCATTCCATTCCCATTCCATTCCCATTCCATTCCATTCCATTCCCATTGGATCCATTCCATTCCATTCCCATTCCATTCCCATTCCCATTCCCCCACTCCATTCCCATGTTCCCCATCACAATTCCCATTTTTCCCCCAATATTTCCCATTTTTCCCAGATTTACTCTGTCCCCGAGTGGCGCCTGGTGTTCCTGGTGAACAATTCCTATTTTCCCCACAACAATTCCCATTTTCCCCACAATAATTCCCATTTTCCCCACTGTAATTCCCATTTTTCCCAGATCTACTCTGTCCCCGAGTGGCGCCTGGTGTTCCTGGTGAACAATTCCTATTTTCCTCACCACAATTCCCATTTTCCCCATTTTTCCCATTTTTCCTATTTTTCCCAGATCGACTCTGTCCCCGAGTGGCGCCTGGTGTTCCTGGGGAATAATTCCCATTTTCCCCACCACAATTCCCATTTTCCCCACAATAGTTCCCATTTTTCCCACAATATTTTCCATTTTCCCCACTGTAATTCCCATTTTTCCCAGATTTACTCTGTCCCCGAGTGGCGCCTGGTGTTCCTGGTGAACAATTCCCATTTTCCCCACAGTAATTCCCATTTCCCTCACCACAGTTCCCATTTTCCCACCACAATTCCCATTTTCCCCACAACAATTCCCATTTTTCCCATTTTTCCCAGATCTATTCGGTCCCCGAGTGGCGCCTGGTGTTCCTGGGGAACAATTCCCATTTTCCCCACCACAATTCCCATTTTCCCCACAATAGTTCCCATTTTTCCCACAATATTTTCCATTTTCCCCACTGTAATTCCCATTTTTCCCAGATTTACTCTGTCCCCGAGTGGCGCCTGGTGTTCCTGGTGAACAATTCCCATTTTCCCCACAGTAATTCCCATTTCCCTCACCACAGTTCCCATTTTCCCACCACAATTCCCATTTTCCCCACAACAATTCCCATTTTTCCCATTTTTCCCAGATCTATTCGGTCCCCGAGTGGCGCCTGGTGTTCCTGGGGAACAATTCCCATTTTCCCCCTCCACAATTCCCATTTTTCCCCCAATATTTCCCATTTTTCCCCCAATATTTCCCATTTTTCCCCCAATATTTCCCATTTTTCCCAGATTTACTCGGTCCCCGAGTGGCGCCTGGTGTTCCTGGGGAACAATTCCCATTTTTCCCCCAATATTTCCCATTTTTCCCAGATTTACTCGGTGCCCGAGTGGCGCCTGGTGTTCCTGGTGAAGAACTTCCCGGTGGGGCAGCGTGTCCTGGTGGACTCTTCCTTCGGTCAGCCGCCGGCCGAGCCGCGCAAGGACGAGAGGGGCGAGCGGGAGCTGCCGCACGTGCGGGAGCTGCTGCTGGTGGGGCTGGGCCGGCGCCAGAGCCGCCCCTACCTGCTGGTGAGCACTGGGAGCACTGGGAGCACTGGGAATGGTGGGGCACTGGGAGCACTGGGGATACTGGGAGCGCTGCGGATACTGGGAATGGTGGGGATGCTGGGAATGATTGGGATACTGGGAGCACTGGGAATGATGGGGAGTGGGAGCTGCTGCTGGTGGGGCTGGGCCGGCGCCAGAGCCGCCCCTACCTGCTGGTGAGCACTGGGAGCACTGGGAGCACTGGGAATGGTGGGGTACTGGGAGCACTGGGAGCACTGGGAATGGTGGGATACTGGGAGCACTGGGAGCAGGAGCTGCCCCACGTGCGGGAGCTGCTGCTGGTGGGGCTGGGCCGGCGCCAGAGCCGCCCCTACCTGCTGGTGGGTACTGGGGATACTGGGGAGACTGGGAATGGTGGGAATGATGGGGAGACTGGGGGTACTGGGAGCACTGGGGATGGTGGGAATGGTGGAGATACTGGGAGTACTGGGAAAGATGGGGAGTGAGAGCTGCTGCTCGTGGGGCTGGGCAGCGCCAGAGCCGCCCCTACCTGCTGGTGAGCACTGGGAGCACTGGGAATGGTGGGAATGATGGGGATACTGGGGGTACTGGGAATGGTGGGATACTGGGAGCACTGGGAGCGGGAGCTGCCCCACGTGCGAGAGCTGCTGCTGGTGGGGCTGGGCCGGCGCCAGAGCCGCCCCTACCTGCTGGTGAGCACTGGGAGCACTGGGAGCACTGGGGATACTGGGAATGCTGGGAATGATTGGGGTACTGGGGGCACTGGGGGTACTGGGAGCACTGGGGATACTGGGAGCACTGGGAGCAGGAGCTGCCGCACGTGCGGGAGCTGCTGCTGGTGGGGCTGGGCCGGCGCCAGAGCCGCCCCTACCTGCTGGTGTGTACTGGGAGCACTGGGAGCACTGGGAATGGTGGGAATGATGGGGAGACTGGGGGTACTGGGAGCACTGGGGATGGTGGGAATGGTGGAGATACTGGGAGTACTGGGAAAGATGGGGAGTGAGAGCTGCTGCTCGTGGGGCTGGGCAGCGCCAGAGCCGCCCCTACCTGCTGGTGAGCACTGGGAGCACTGGGAGCACTGGGGATACTGGGAATGCTGGGAATGATTGGGGTACTGGGGGCACTGGGGATACTGGGAGCACTGGGAGCGGGAGCTGCCCCACGTGCGGGAGCTGCTGCTGGTGGGGCTGGGCCGGCGCCAGAGCCGCCCCTACCTGCTGGTGTGTACTGGGAGCACTGGGAATGGTGGGGGTACTGGGAATGGTGGGGGTACTGGAGATACTGGGGATACTGGGAGCACTGGGAGCGGGAGCTGCCGCACGTGCGGGAGCTGCTGCTGGTGGGGCTGGGCCGGCGCCAGAGCCGCCCCTACCTGCTGGTGAGCACTGGGAGCACTGGGAATGGTGGGAATGATGGGGAGACTGGGGGTACTGGGAGCACTGGGGATGGTGGGAATGGTGGAGATACTGGGAGTACTGGGAAAGATGGGGAGTGAGAGCTGCTGCTCGTGGGGCTGGGCAGCGCCAGAGCCGCCCCTACCTGCTGGTGAGCACTGGGAGCACTGGGAGCACTGGGGATACTGGGAATGCTGGGAATGATTGGGGTACTGGGGGCACTGGGGATACTGGGAGCACTGGGAGCGGGAGCTGCCCCACGTGCGGGAGCTGCTGCTGGTGGGGCTGGGCCGGCGCCAGAGCCGCCCCTACCTGCTGGTGTGTACTGGGAGCACTGGGAATGGTGGGGGTACTGGGAATGGTGGGGGTACTGGAGATACTGGGGATACTGGGAGCACTGGGAGCGGGAGCTGCCGCACGTGCGGGAGCTGCTGCTGGTGGGGCTGGGCCGGCGCCAGAGCCGCCCCTACCTGCTGGTGAGCACTGGGAGCACTGGGAATGGTGGGAATGATGGGGAGACTGGGGGTACTGGGAGCACTGGGGATGGTGGGAATGGTGGAGATACTGGGAGTACTGGGAAAGATGGGGAGTGGGAGCTGCTGCTGGTGGGGCTGGGCAGCGCCAGAGCCGCCCCTACCTGCTGGTGAGCACTGGGGATACTGGGAATGGTGGGAATGGTGGGGATACTGGGGGTACTGGGAATGGTGGGATACTGGGAGCACTGGGAGCAGGAGCTGCCCCACGTGCGGGAGCTGCTGCTGGTGGGGCTGGGCAGCGCCAGAGCCGCCCCTACCTGCTGGTGAGCACTGGGAGCACTGGGAATGGTGGGAATGATGGGAATGATTGGGGTACTGGGGGCACTGGGGATACTGGGAGCACTGGGAGCGGGAGCTGCCCCACGTGCGAGAGCTGCTGCTGGTGGGGCTGGGCAGCGCCAGAGCCGCCCCTACCTGCTGGTGAGCACTGGGAGCACTGGGAGCACTGGGAATGGTGGGGATACTGGGAATGATTGGGGTACTGGGAATGATTGGGGTATTGGGGATACTGGGAATGATTGGGTTACTGGGGATACTGGGAGCACTGGGAGTGGGAGCTGCCCCACGTGCGGGAGCTGCTGCTGGTGGGGCTGGGCCGGCGCCAGAGCTGCCCCTACCTGCTGGTGAGCACTGGGAGTACTGGGAGTACAGGGAATGGTGGGGGTACTGGGAATGGTGGGGGTACTGGAGATACTGGGGATACTGGGAGCACTGGGAGTGGGAGCTGCCGCACGTGCGGGAGCTGCTGCTGTTGGGGCTGGGCCGGCGCCAGAGCCACCCCTACCTGCTGGTGTGTACTGGGAGCACTGGGAATGGTGGGAATGGTGGGGTACTGGGAGCACTGGGAGCACTGGGAATGGTGGGAATGATGGGGATACTGGGGGTACTGGGGATACTGGGAGTACTGGGAGCAGGAGCTGCCCCACGTGCGGGAGCTGCTGCTGGTGGGGCTGGGCCGGCGCCAGAGCCGCCCCTACCTGCTGGTGGGTACTGGGGATACTGGGGATACTGGGAATGGTGGGGTACTGGGGATACTTGGAATGATGGGACAATGGGAATGGTGGGCATACTGGGAATGATGGGGGTACTGGGGGTAGTGGGGATACTGGGAATGGTGAGGATACTGGGGGGAATGAGAGTACTGGGGACACTGGGGATACTGGGAGCACTGGGAGCAGGAGCTGCCCCACGTGCGAGAGCTGCTGCTGGTGGGGCTGGGCCGGCGCCAGAGCCACCCCTACCTGCTGGTGGGTACTGGGAGCACTGGGAGTACTGGGGATACTGGGAATGATTGGGGTACTGGGAATGACTGGGGTATTGGGGATACTGGGAATGATGGGGTTACTGGGGATACTGGGAGCACTGGGAGCGGGAGCTGCCCCACGTGCGGGAGCTGCTGCTGGTGGGGCTGGGCTGGCGCCAGAGCCACCCCTACCTGCTGGTGAGCACTGGGAGTACTGGGGATACTGGGAATGGTGGGGTACTGGGAGCACTGGGAGCACTGGGAATGATGGGGAGTGGGAGCTGCTGCTCGTGGGGCTGGGACGGCGCCAGAGCCACTCCTTCCTGCTGGTGCGTACTGGGAGCACTGGGGAGACTGGGAATGGTGGGGTACTGGGCGTACTGGGAGCACTGGGAATGGTGGGAATGATGGGGATACTGGGGATACTGGGCATACTGGGAATGGTGGGGGCACTGGGGATACTTGGAATGATGGGACAATGGGAATGGTGGGCATACTGGGAATGATGGGAGTACTGGGGGTACTGGGGGTACTGGGAACAGTGAGGATACTGGGGGGAATGAGAGTACTGGAGACACTGGGGATACTGGGGGCACATGGAATGGTACTGGGAGCACTGGGAGCACTGGGAATGATGGGAATGATGGGGAGTGGGAGCTGCTGCTGGTGGGGCTGGGCCGGCGCCAGAGCCGCCCCTACCTGCTGGTGTGTACTGGGGATACTGGGAATGGTGGGGTACTGGGCGTACTGGGAGTGCTGGGAATGATGGGGATACTGGGGATACTGGGGATACTGGGAATGGTGGGGGTACTGGGAATGGTGGAGATGATGGGGGTACTGGGGGTACTGGGGAGACTGGGCATGGTGGGGGTACTGGGAGCACTGGGAGCACTGGGAGCACTGGGAATGATGAGGAGTGGGAGCTGCTGCTGGTGGGGCTGGGCCGGCGCCAGAGCCGCCCCTACCTGCTGGTGTGTACTGGGGATACTGGGAATGGTGGGGGAATGCGAATGGTGGGGATACTGGGGATACTGGGAATGATGGGGGTACTGGGAATGGTGGGGATACTGGAAATGGTGAGGACACTGGGGGGACTGGGAGTCCTGGGAGCACTGGGAATGGTGGGGATACTGGGAATGATGGGGGAATGGGAATGGTGGGGATACTGGGAGCACTGGGAGTGACATGGGAGGGGTGTGGGGGATGCTGAGGGACATTTGGGATCCCAGGAGTGCTGAGGAAATCCCAGGGAAATCCCCAAGGGAATCCCAGGGAAATCCCAAGGGAAATCCCTGAGGAAATCCCAAGGGAAATCCCGAGGGAATCCCCAGGAAAATCCCAAGGGAATCCCCAGGGAAATCCCAAGGGAAATCCCAGGGAAATCCCAAGGAAATCCAGAGGAAATCCCAGGGAAATCCCCAGGGAAATCCCAAGGGAAATCCCAGGGAAATCCCAAGGAAATCCAGAGGAAATCCCAGGGAAATCCCCAGGGAATCCCCAAGGGAAATCCCCAGGGAAATCCCAAGGGAATCCCCAGGGAAATTCCAGGGGAAATCCCGAGGGAATCTCCCGAGGGAACCTGCAGGGAAATCCCCAGGGAAATCCTGAAGGAATCCCAAAGGAAATCCCCAGGGAAATCCCAAGGAAATCCCAGGGAAATCCCAAGGAAATCCTGAGGAAACCCCCGAGGGAATCCAAGGGAAATCCCAAGGGAATCCCTGAGGGAATCCCCAAGGAAATCCCAGGGAATCCCAAGGGAAATCCCAGGGAAATTCCCAGGGAAATCCTAAGGAAATCCCAGGGAAATCCCGAGGAAATCCTGAGGAAATCCCCAGGGAAATTCCAGGAAAATCCCAAAGGAATCACCAGGGAAATCCCAAGGGAATCCCAAGGGAAATTCCAGGGGAAATCCCAGGGAATCTCAGAGGAATCCCCAGAGAAATCCCAAGGAAATCCCAGGGAAATCCCAAGGGAATCCCAAGGAAATTCCCAGGGAAATCCTTAGGGAATCCCCAGGGAAATCCCAAGGGAATCCCCAGGGAAATCCCAAGGGAATCTCAGGGAAATCCCAAGGAAATCCCAAGGAAATCCCAAGGGAATACCCAAGGAATCCCCAAGGGAAACCCCAAGAGAAATCCCAGGGAATCCCAAGGAAATCCTGAGGAAATCCCCAGGGAATCCCCAGGGAAATCCCAAGGGAAATCCCAAGGAAATCCCCAAGGGAATCCCAAGGGAATCCCCAGGGAATCCCAAGGAAATCCCAGGGGAAATCCTAAGGGAAATCCCAAGGGAAATCCCAGGGAAATCCCTGAGGGAATCCCCAAGGGAATCCCAGGGAAATCCCAAGGAAATCCCAGGGAAATCCCGAGGGAAATCCCGAGGGAATCCCCAGGGAAATTCCAGGGGAAATCCCAAGGGAATCCCTGAGGGAATCCCCAAGGAAAACCCGGGAAATCCCAGGGAAATCCCGAGGGAATCTCAGGGAAATCCCAAGGGAATCCCAGGGAAATCCCGAGGGAATCACAGGGAAATCCCTGAGGGAATCCCAAGGAAATCCCAGGGAAATCCCAAGGGAATCCCCAGGGAATCCCAAGGGAAATCCCAGGGGAAATCCTAAGGGAAATCCCAAGGGAAATCCCAGGGGAAATCCTAAGGGAAATCCCAAGGGAAATCCCAGGGAAATTCCCAGGGAAATCCTGAGGGAATCCCCAAGGGAAATCCCCAAGGGAAATCCTAAGGAAATCCCAAGGGAATCTCCAGGGAAATCCCAAGGGAAATCCCAAGGAAATCCCCAAGGGAATCCCAAGGAAATCCCAGGGAAATCCCGAGGGAATCCCAGGGAAATCCCAAGGGAATCCCAGGGAAATCCCCAGGGAATCCCCAGGGGAATCCCAAGGGAAACCCCAAGGGAACCCTGGGAATTCTGGGGGTGGGAGGTGCTGGGTGTTCCCAAGATCTTGGGGGGACATTTTGGGGTTTTTGGGGAATTTTTGGGATGTTCTGGGATGTTTTGGAGTTCCTGGATGTATTTGGGGTTTCTGGGATGAATTTTGGGGTCTCCTGACCCATTTTTGGGGTCCCCTGACCCATTTTGGGGTCCCAGGTTCACATGGAGCAGGAGCTGCTCCTCTACGAGGTGTTTGGGGTTTCTGGGATGAGTTTTGGGGTCCCCAATGGGTTTTTGGGGTCCTCTGACCCATTTTTGGGGTCCCCAGTGGGTTTTTGAGGTCCCCTGACTCATTTCCAGGGTCCCCTGACTCATTTTTAGGGTCCCAGGTGCACGTGGAGCAGGAGCTGCTCCTTGAACGAGGGGTTTGAAGTTTCTGGGATGAGTTTTGAGGTTTCTGGGATGAGTTTTGGGGCCCCTAACCCATTTTCGGGGTCCCCTGACCCATTTTTGGGGTCTCTTGACCCATTTTTGGGGTCCCAGGTGCACGTGGAGCAGGAGCTGCTCCTCTACGAGGCCTTCGCCCACGACTCTCAGCTGGGCCAGACCAACCTCAAGGTTCGCTTCCGCAAGGTGAGCGCAATTCGGGATTTGGGATTTTGGATTTTGGGGTCCCGCACCCCCCCCGGGACCCCAAATCCATCCCCATCCCCCCCCCCCAGGTGCCCCACGGGATCAATTTTCGGGAGAAGAAGCCGAAGCCGTCGCGGAAGAAGCCGGAGGGGCCGGGGGGAGCCCCGGGGGGGGCGCCGGGGGGGACCCCCGAGGAGCCGGGGGGGCCCCGGGGCAGAGTCGCTCGCTTCCGCCACTTCCAGGACATCTACGGCTACTCGGGGGTGAGCCGGACCCCAAAAATTACCCCAAAAATGACCCCAAAATGGACCCTAAATCTGGGGTGGGGTCATTCTGCCACTTCCAGGACATCTATGGCTACTCGGGGGTGAGCCGGACCCCAAAAATGACCCCAAAAATGACCCCAAAATGGACCCTAAATCTGGGGTGGGGTCATTCTGCCACTTCCAGGACATCTATGGCTACTCGGGGGTGAGCCGGACCCCAAAATGGCCCAAAATCACCCCCAAAATTACCCCAAATCTGGGGGAGGATCCTAAATCTGGGGGGGAATCCCCAAATCTCTGGGGGAGAAACCCCAAATCTGGGGTGGGGTCATTCTGACATTTCCAGGACATCTACGGCTACTCGGGGGTGAGCCGGACCCCAAAAATTGCCCTAAAAGAACCCGAAATGATCCCAAAATTACCCCAAAGTGACCCCAAAATGGACCCCAAATCCGGGGGGAGACACTGAATCTGAGGTGGGGTCATTCTGCCACTTCCAGGACGTCTACGGCTACTCGGGGGTGAGCCAGACCCCAAAAATGACCCTAAATGACCCCAAAATGAACCCCAAAATGACCCCAAATCCGGGGGGGGACCCTAAATCTGGGGGGGAATCCCCAAGTCTCTGGTGGGGTCATTCTGCCACTTCCAGGACATCTATGGCTACTCGGGGGTGAGCCGGACCCCAAAAATGACCCCAAAAATGACCCCAAAATGGACCCTAAATCTGGGGTGGGGTCATTCTGCCACTTCCAGGACGTCTACGGCTACTCGGGGGTGAGCCGGACCCCAAAATGACCCTAAATGACCCCAAAATGGACCCTAAATCTGGGGGGGAACCCTAAATCTGGGGGGGAATCCCCAAATCTCTGGGGGGGAATCCCCAAATCTGGGGTGGGGTCATTCTGCCACTTCCAGGACATCTACGGCTACTCGGGGGTGAGCAGGACCCCAAAAATGACCCTAAATCACCCCAAAATGGACCCTAAATCTGGGGGGGAATCCCCAAGTCTCTGGTGGGGTCATTCTGCCACTTCCAGGACATCTACGGCTACTCGGGGGTGAGCAGGACCCCCAAAAATAACCCCAAATGACCCCAGAATGAACCCCAAAATGACCCCAAATCCGGGGGGACCCTAAATCTGGGGGGGAATCCCCAAGTCTCTGGGGGGGTCATTCTGCCACTTCCAGGACATCTACGGCTACTCGGGGGTGAGCCGAACCCCAAAAATGACCCTAAATGACCCCAAAAATGGCCCCAAAACGGACCCCAAATGGCCCCAAAATGAACCCCAAAATGACCCCAAATCCGGGGGGAGACACTGAATCTGGGGGGGAATCCCCAAATCTCGGGGGGAAAACCCCAAAGGTTGGGGTGGGGTCATTCTGCCACTTCCAGGACGTCTACGGCTACTCGGGGGTGAGCCGGACCCCAAAAATGACCCCAAAAATGACCCCAAAATGGACCCTAAATCTGGGGTGGGGTCATTCCGCCACTTCCAGGACATCTACGGCTACTCGGGGGTGAGCCGGACCCCAAAAATGACCCTAAATGACCCCAAAATGGACCCTAAATCTGGGGTGGGGTCATTCTGCCACTTCCAGGACATCTACGGCTACTTGGGGGTGAGCCGGACCCCAAAAATGACCCTAAATCACCCCAAAATGGACCCTAAATCTGGGGGGGAACCCTAAATCTGGGGGGGAATCCCCAAGTCTCTGGGGGGGTCATTCTGCCACTTCCAGGACATCTATGGCTACTCGGGGGTGAGCCGAACCCCAAAAATGACCCTAAATGACCCCAAAAATGTCCCCAAAACGGACCCCAAATGGCCCCAAAACGGACCCCAAAATGGACCCTAAGTCCAGGGGCAGACCCCAAATCTGGGGTGGGGTCATTCCAGCACTTCCAGGACATCTACGGCTACTCGGGGGTGAGCAGGACCCCCAAAAATAACCCCAAATGACCCCAGAATGAACCCCAAAATGACCCCAAATCCGGGGGGGGACCCTAAATCTGGGGGGGAATCCCCAAGTCTCTGGGGGGTCATTCTGCCACTTCCAGGACATCTATGGCTACTCGGGGGTGAGCCGGACCCCAAAAATGACCCTAAATGACCCCAAAAATGACCCCAAAACGGACCCCAAATGGCCCCAAAATGAACCCCAAAATGACCCCAAATCCGGGGGGAGACACTGAATCTGGGGGGGAATCCCCAAATCTCGGGGGAAAACCCCAAAGGTTGGGGTGGGGTCATTCTGCCACTTCCAGGACATCTACGGCTACTCGGGGGTGAGCCGGACCCCAAAAATGACCCCAAAAATGACCCCAAAATGGACCCTAAATCTGGGGTGGGGTCATTCCGCCACTTCCAGGACATCTACGGCTACTCGGGGGTGAGCCGGACCCCAAAAATGACCCTAAATGACCCCAAAATGGACCCTAAATCTGGGGTGGGGTCATTCTGCCACTTCCAGGACATCTATGGCTACTCGGGGGTGAGCCGGACCCCAAAAATGACCCTAAATCACCCCAAAATGGACCCTAAATCTGGGGTGGGGTCATTCTGCCACTTCCAGGACATCTACGGCTACTTGGGGGTGAGCCGGACCCCAAAAATGACCCTAAATCACCCCAAAATGGACCCTAAATCTGGGGGGGAACCCTAAATCTGGGGGGGAATCCCCAAGTCTCTGGGGGGGTCATTCTGCCACTTCCAGGACATCTATGGCTACTCGGGGGTGAGCCGAACCCCAAAAATGACCCTAAATGACCCCAAAAATGTCCCCAAAACGGACCCCAAATGGCCCCAAAACGGACCCCAAAATGGACCCTAAGTCCAGGGGCAGACCCCAAATCTGGGGTGGGGTCATTCCAGCACTTCCAGGACATCTACGGCTACTCGGGGGTGAGCAGGACCCCCAAAAATAACCCCAAATGACCCCAGAATGAACCCCAAAATGACCCCAAATCCGGGGGGGGACCCTAAATCTGGGGGGGAATCCCCAAGTCTCTGGGGGGGTCATTCTGCCACTTCCAGGACATCTATGGCTACTCGGGGGTGAGCCGGACCCCAAAAATGACCCTAAATGACCCCAAAAATGGCCCCAAAACGGACCCCAAATGGCCCCAAAATGAACCCCAAAATGACCCCAAATCCGGGGGGAGACACTGAATCTGGGGGGGAATCCCCAAATCTCGGGGGGAAAACCCCAAAGGTTGGGGTGGGGTCATTCTGCCACTTCCAGGACATCTACGGCTACTCGGGGGTGAGCCGGACCCCAAAATGGCCCTAAATCACCCCAAAAATGATCCTAAAGTGACCCCAAATCTGGGGGGAGACCCTAAATCTGGGGTGGGGTCATTCTGCCACTTCCAGGACGTCTACGGCTACTCGGGGGTGAGCTGGACCCCAAAAATGACCCCAAAAATGACCCCAAATTCGGGGGTGCCCCAAATGCAGCTGTGCCAGGTGTTCACCTGCGGCCCCTCCCCCTTCCCTGGGGGCTCTGGGGGTCCCTGCCCCATTCTTGGGGGACCCTGTCCCTCACCTGTCCTTCACCTGTCTCACCTGTCTCACCTGTCCCACCTGTCCCTCACCTGTGTCTCACCTGTCCCTCACCTGTGTCTCACCTGTGTCTCACCTGTGTCTCACCTGTCCCTCACCTGTCTTGTCTCTCTCACCTGTCCCTCACCTGTCCCCATTCCTGGGGGTCTGTGGTTGCTCCCAGCTGTTCCCAGGTGTCTCACCTGTCCCTCACCTGTCCTTCACCTGTCCCACCTGTCCCTCACCTGTCTCACCTGTCCCTCACCTGTCCCTCACCTGTCTCACCTGTCTCACCTGCGCAGGTGTTCATCTGCGGCCTCGCCCTGCACTGGCTGCTGCTCACAGGCCGGGGGGCGCTGGGCGTGTCTCACCTGTCCCTCACCTGTCTCACCTGTCTCACCTGTCTCACTTGTCCCTCACTGTCCCTCACCTGTCTCACCTGTCTCACCTGTCTCACCTGTTACCTGCGCAGGTGTTCATCTGCGGCCCCGCCCCACACTGGCTGCTGCTCACAGGCCGGGGGGCGCTGGGAGTGTCTCACCTGTCTCACCTGTCCCTCACCTGTCTCACCTGTCTTACCTGTCTCATTTGTCCCTCACTGTCCCTCACCTGTCTCACCTGCGCAGGTGTTCATCTGCGGCCCCGCCCCGCACTGGCTGCTGCTCACAGGCCGGGGGGTGCTGGGAGTGTCTCACCTGTCCCTCACCTGTCCCTCACCTGTCCCTCACCTGTCTCACCTGTCTCACCTGCGCAGGTGTTCATCTGCGGCCCCGCCCCGCACTGGCTGCTGCTCACAGGCCGGGGGGCACTGGGGGTGTCCCTCACCTGTCTCACCTGTCTCACCTGTGCAGGTGTTCATCTGCGGCCCCGCCCCGCACTGGCTGCTGCTCACAGGCCGGGGGGCGCTGGGCGTGTCTCACCTGTCCCTCACCTGTCTCACCTGCGCAGGTGTTCATCTGCGGCCCCGCCCCGCACTGGCTGCTGCTCACAGGCCGGGGGGCGCTGGGAGTGTCTCACCTGTCCCTCACCTGTCTCACCTGTCTCACCTGCGCAGGTGTTCATCTGCGGCCCCGCCCCGCACTGGCTGCTGCTCACAGGCCGGGGGGCTCTGGGGGTGTCTCACCTGTCCCTCACCTGTCTCACCTGTCTCACCTGCGCAGGTGTTCATCTGCGGCCCCGCCCCGCACTGGCTGCTGCTCACAGGCCGGGGGGCACTGGGCGTGTCTCACCTGTCCCTCACCTGTCTCACCTGTCTCACCTGTTACCTGCGCAGGTGTTCATCTGCGGCCCCGCCCCACACTGGCTGCTGCTCACAGGCCGGGGGGCGCTGGGAGTGTCTCACCTGTCTCACCTGTCCCTCACCTGTCCCTCACCTGTCTTACCTGTCTCACTTGTCCCTCACTGTCCCTCACCTGTCTCACCTGTCTCACCTGCGCAGGTGTTCATCTGCGGCCCCGCCCCGCACTGGCTGCTGCTCACAGGCCGGGGGGCTCTGGGGGTGTCTCACCTGTCCCTCACCTGTCTCACCTGTCTCACCTGCGCAGGTGTTCATCTGCGGCCCCGCCCCGCACTGGCTGCTGCTCACAGGCCGGGGGGCACTGGGCGTGTCTCACCTGTCCCTCACCTGTCTCACCTGTCTCACCTGTTACCTGCGCAGGTGTTCATCTGCGGCCCCGCCCCACACTGGCTGCTGCTCACAGGCCGGGGGGCGCTGGGAGTGTCTCACCTGTCTCACCTGTCCCTCACCTGTCCCTCACCTGTCTTACCTGTCTCACTTGTCCCTCACTGTCCCTCACCTGTCTCACCTGTCTCACCTGCGCAGGTGTTCATCTGCGGCCCCGCCCCGCACTGGCTGCTGCTCACAGGCCGGGGGGCGCTGGGAGTGTCCCTCACCTGTCTCACCTGTCCCTCACCTGTCTCACCTGCGCAGGTGTTCATCTGCGGCCCCGCCCCGCACTGGCTGCTGCTCACAGGCCGGGGGGCACTGGGGGTGTCCCTCACCTGTCTCACCTGTCTCACCTGCGCAGGTGTTCATCTGCGGCCCCGCCCCGCACTGGCTGCTGCTCACAGGCCGGGGGGCTCTGCGCCTGCACCCCATGGCCATCGATGGCCCCGTGGAGTCCTTCGCGCCCTTCCACAACGTCAACTGCCCCAAGGGCTTCCTCTACTTCAACCGCCAGGTGAGCGCACCTGGGCACACCTGGGCAACACCTGGGCATACCTGGGATACACCTGGGTATACCTGGGGGAACTGGGAACTGCCCCAAGGGCTTCCTCTACTTCAACCGCCAGGTGAGCGCACCTGGGCGCACCTGGGGGGGCACCTGGGGTACACCTGGGCACACCTGGGTACACCTGGGTACAGCTGGGGGGGCACCTGAACTGCCCCAAGGGCTTCCTCTACTTCAACCGCCAGGTGAGCACACCTGGACACACCTGGATACACCTGGGGGTATACCTGGGTACACCTGGGCACACCTGGGGGGCAGCTGGGTACACCTGGGGTACAGCTGGGGAGTACCTGAACTGCCCCAAGGGCTTCCTCTACTTCAACCGCCAGGTGAGCACACCTGGGCACACCTGGGGGGCAGCTGGGTACACCTGGGGTACACCTGGGCACACCTGAATACACCTGGATACACCTGGGCACACCTGGGATACACCTGGGGGGCAGCTGGGCACACCTGGGGACAGCTGGGGTACACCTGGGCACACCTGGGCAACACCTGGGCATACCTGGGATACACCTGGGTATACCTGGGGGAGCTGGGAACTGCCCCAAGGGCTTCCTCTACTTCAACCACCAGGTGAGTGCACCTGGGGTACACCTGGGGCACACCTGGGTACACCTGGGTACACCTGGGGCACACCTGGGGGGCAGCTGGGTACACCTGGGGTACACCTGGGTACACCTGGGTATACCTGGATACACCTGGGGGGGCAGCTGGGGGGGCTGGGAACTGCCCCAAAGGCTTCCTCTACTTCAACCGCCAGGTGAGCGCACCTGGGCACACCTGGGGGGCACCTGGGCACACCTGGGTATACCTGGACACACCTGGATACACCTGGGCACACCTGGGGTACACCTGGGGGGGCTGGGAACCGCCCCAAGGGCTTCCTGTACTTCAACCGCCAGGTGAACGCACCTGGGGTACACCTGGGTACACTCAGGGTACACCTGGGGGGCACACCTGGGGGACTTTGCAGGGCACCTGAACTGCCCCAGGGCTTTCTGTGCTGAAACAGCCAGGTGAGTGCACCTGGGCACACCTGGGGGCACCTGGGGTTCACCTGGGCACACCTGGGATACACCTGGGATACACCTGGGCACACCTGGGATATACCTGGGCACACCTGGGCACACCTGGGATACACCTGGGGCACACCTGGGCACACCTGGGATATACCTGGGCACACCTGGGGTGCACCTGGGCACACCTCGGGTATACCTGGGGGTACACCTGGACACACCTGGGTACACCTGGGCACACCTGGGATACACCTGGGATACACCTGGGGGTTCCTGACCCATTTCTGAAGGGTCCATGACCCATTTTTGGGATGTTTTGGGATAATTTTGGGATATTTTGGGATGTTCTGGGATAATTTTGGGATATTTTTGGGATTTTTTGGGTGAGCTGAGGCTCAGGGTTTTGGGGGATCCCTGACTCATTTTTTGGGTTAATTTTGGACTATTTTGGGGTTTTTTTGGGGATACTTTGGGATATTTTGGGATATTTCTGGGATAATTTGGTATAATTTTGGGCTATTTTGGTATATTTTTGGGATAATTTTGGGATATTTTGGGGTGAGCTGAGGCTCAGGGTTTTGGGGTATCCCTGACTCATATTTTGTGATAATTTAGGATAATTTTGGGATAATTTTGGGCTATTTTGGTGCAGGGTGAATTGAGGATCAGTGTCCTCCCCGTGTACCTGTCCTGTAACACTCCCTGGCCCATTTTGGGATATTTTTATATATTTTTGGGATATTTTGGAATATTTTGGGATAATTTAGGATAATTTTGGGATATTTTGGGATATTTTCAGGGTGAATTGAGGATCAGTGTCCTCCCCGCGTACCTGTCCTGTAACTTCCCTTGCCATATTTTGGGATATTTTGCGATATTTTGCGATATTTTTGGGATATTTTGAGATATTTTTGGGATATCTTGGGATATTTTGGGATGTTTTTGGGATATCTTGGGATATTTTGGGATAATTTTGGGATATTTCCAGGGTGAATTGAGGATCAGCGTCCTCCCCGCGTACCTGTCCTGTAACTTTCCTTGCCATATTTTGGGATAATTTGGCATATTTTGGGATATTTTGGCATAATTTTGGGCTATTTTGGTATAATTTTGGGATACTTTGGGATATTTCGGTATAATTTTGGGATATTTTGGGGTGAGCTGAGGCTCAGGGTTTTGGGGGATCCCTGACTCATTTTTTGGGTTAACTTAGGATAATTTTGGGATGTTTTCAGGGTGAGCTGAGGATCAGTGTCCTCCCTGCATACCTGTCCTGTAACACTCCCTGGCGCATTTTGGGATATTTTGGGATAATTTTGGGATATTTTGGTATAATTTTGGGCTATTTTGGTATAATTTTGGGATATTTTTGGCATATTTTGGGATAATTTTGGGATATTTTGGTATATTTTTTCGATATTTTGGGATAATTTTGGGATATTTTTGGGTGAGCTGAGGCTCAGGGTTTTGGGGATCCCTGACTCATTTTTTGGGTTAATTTTGGACTATTTTGGGATATTTTGGGGTTTTTTTGGGGATACTTTGGGATAATTTTGGGATACTTTGGGATATTTTGGTATAATTTTGGGATATTTTGGGATAATTGGTATAATTTTGGGATGTTTTCAGGGTGAATTGAGGATCAGTGTCCTCCCCGCCTACCTGTCCTGTAACACTCCCTGGCCTATTTTGGGATATTTTTATATATTTTTGGGATAATTTGGATATTTTGGAATATTTTGTGATAATTTAGGATAATTTTGGGATATTTTGGGATAATTTAGGATAATTTAGGATAATTTTGGGATATTTTCAGGGTGAGCTGAGGATCAGTGTCCTCCCCGCCTACCTGTCCTGTGACACTCCCTGGCCTATTTTGGGATATTTTGGGTTAATTCTGGATAATTTTGGTATATATTTGGTATAATTTGGGATATTTTGGAATATTTTGTGATAATTTAGGATAATTTTGGGCTATTTTGGGATGTTTTCAGGGTGAGCTGAGGCTCAGGGTTTTGGGGGATCCCTGACTCATTTTTTGGGATAATTTAGGATAATTTTGGGATATTTTGGTGCAGGGTGAATTGAGGATCAGCGTCCTCCCTGCCTACCTGTCCTACGACGCTCCCTGGCCTGTCCGGAAGATTCCTCTGCGCTGCACTGCTCACTACGTGGCTTATCACGTGGAGTCCAAGGTGGGCAGGGCCACACACCTGGGCACACCTGGGACACACCTGGGGGACACCTGGGACACCTTTGGGACACACCTGGGGACATTGGGGACACACTGGGGACGCACCTGGGGGACACCTGGGGACAGTTGGGGACACCTGGGACACCTGGAGACACCTGAGGACACCTGGGGACACCTGGGGACACCTGGGTGGGGTTGGGACACACCTGGGGACACCTGGGGGACAGCTGGGGGACACCTGGGAACAGCTGGGGACACCTGGGGACATTGGGGACACACCTGGGGCACCTAGGACACACCTGGGGACACCTGGGTGGGGGTGGGACATACCTGGGGACACCTGGGGGACAGATGGACACACCTGGGACACACCTGGGGACACCTGGGGGACAGTTGGGGACACCTGGGACACACCTGGGGACATCTGGGACACACCTGGGGACAACTGGGATACACCTGGGGACAGCTGGGGGACAGATGGACACACCTGGGGGGGTTGGGACACACCTGGGGACAGTTGGGGACACCTGGGACACACTTGGGGGACAGTTGGGACACACCTAGGGACATTGGGGACACCTGGACACACCTGGGAAACACCTGGGCATACCTGGAGACAGTCCTGGGGACACCTGGGGGACAGTTGGACACACCTGGGGACACGTGGGACACACCTGGGACACCTGGGGGACAGTTGGACACACTTGGGCACACCTGGGGACAGCTGGGGACACACATGGGATACACCTGGGGACACCTGGGCACACCTGGGTGAGGTTGGGATATACCTGGGGACATTGGGGACACACCTAGGGACAGCTGGGTGGGGTTGGGACACACCTGGGACACACCTGGGGACACCTGGGGACATCTGGGACAGACCTGGGGACACGTGGGGACACCTGGGACATGCCTGGGGGCACCTGGGGACACCTGGGTGGGGCTGGCACACACCTGTGGACACACCCGGAGACACCTGGGCATACCTGGTACACACCTGAGGACGCCTGGGTGGGGTTGGGACACAGCTGTGGACACACCTGGAGACACCAGGACACACCCAGGGACACCTGGGCACACCTGGGGGGACAGCTGGGACACACCTGGGGACAGCTGGGACACACCTGGGGACAGCTGGGATACACCTAGGGGCACACCTGGGACACACCTGGGCACACCTGGAGACACCTGGGCACACCTGTCCCCAGGGGATGTTGGGGGTCCTGGGGGCTCAGGGGTCTCCCCAGTGCCCTGGTGGGGCCATGGGGTGGCCGTGAGTGCCTGGGGGCTTGGGGGGGGTCCCGGGGGCTCTGGGGGTCCCAGGGGGGTCAGTGGGGGTCCCGGGGAGTATTGGGGTGTCCCGGGGGGTCCCAGAGGTGTTGGGGTGTCCTGGGGTGGCCCGGGGGTGTCCTGGGGGGTCCCAGGGGGTCCCGGGGGGGTCTCTGAGGTGTCACTGTCCCCAGGTGTATGCGGTGGCCACGAGCTCCCCCCACCCCTGCACACCTTGGGGGGGTCTGGGGGGGTCCTGGGGGGGTCCTGGGTGTCCCGGGGGGTGTTGGGGTATCCTGGGGGGTCCCAGGGGGTCCCGGGGGTCTCTGAGGTGTCCTTGTCCCCCCCTCAGGTGTACACGGTGGCCACGAGCTCCCCCCACCCCTGCACACCCTGGGGGGGTCTGTGGGGGTCCCGGGGGCTCTGGGGGTCCTGGGGATGTCCCGGGGGGTGTTGGGGTGTCCTGGGGGGTCCTGGGGGGTCCCTGGGTGTCCCGGGGGGGTCTCTCAGGTGTCATTGTCCCCCCTCAGGTGTACGCGGTGGCCACGAGCTCCCCCTACCCCTGCACACCCTGGGGGGGTCAGTGGGGGTCCCGGGGGGTCCTGGGGGTCCCGGGGGGTGTTGGGGTGTCCCTGGGGGTCCCAGGGGGTCTCTGAGGTGTCACTGTCCCCCCCTCAGGTGTACGCGGTGGCCACGAGCTCCCCCCACCCCTGCACGCGCATCCCACGCATGACCGGAGAGGAGAAGGAGTTCGAGAGCATCGAGCGCGGTCAGGGCACACCTGGGACACCTGGGGACACACCTGGGGACACCTGGGACACCTGGGGACACACCTGGGGACAGCTGGGGACACACCTGGGGACAGCTGGGGACACGAATGGGATGGGGGACACACCTGGGGACACCTGGGACACACCTGGGGACACCTGGGACAGCTGGGGACACACCTGGGACACCTGGGGACACCTGGGGACACACCTGGGACAGCTGGGGACACCTGGGACAGCTGGGGACACACCTGGGGACACCTGGGGACACCTGGGACACACCTGGGGACACCTGGGACAGCTGGGGACACACCTGGGGACAGCTGGGGACACCTGGGGACACCTGGGGACACCTGGGGACACACCTGGGACAGCTGGGGACACATCTGGGGACACCTGGGGACACACCTGGGACACCTGGGGACACACCTGGGGACAGCTGGGGACACCTGGGGACAGCTGGGAACACCTGGGGACACACCTGGGGACACCTGGGACAGGGACAGGGGTGGGGAACACACCTGGGGACACACCTGGGGACAAGAATGGGATGGGGGACACACCTGGGGACACCTGGGGACACCTCGGGGGATGCCCTAGCACACCCCAGACCCCTCCGTGTCCCCTGGGACACCCCAAACCCGCGGGTGTCACCCCAGCCCCTCTGTGTCCCCTCAGAGCCCCGCGTGTCCCCTTGGACCCCCCTGTCCCCGTGTCCCCCGTCCCTGTGTCCCTCTGTCCCCATGTCCCCAAATCGCCGTGTCCCCCAGTCCCCATGTCCCTCTGTCCCCATGTCCCTGTGCCCCCCCAGTCCCTGTTCCCCCCAATCCCCATGTCCCTCTGTCCCCAATCCCCATGCCCCCTGACCGTGTCCCCCTGTCCCCGTGTCCCTCTGTCCCCATGTCCCCTGACCATGTCCCTCTGTCCCCATGTCCCCATGTCCTTCTGTCCCCAATCCCCATGTCCCCCTGACCGTGTCCCCCTGTCCCCATGTCCCCATGTCCCCCTGTCCCCATAATTCCTGTGTCCCCCTGACCGTGTCCCCGCTCTGTCCCCATGTCCCCCTGTCCCTCTGTCCCCTGACGGTGTCTCCCTGTCCCTGTGTCCCTCTGTCCCCAATCCCCGTGTCCCCTGACCGTGTCCCCTTGTCCCCATGTCCCCTGACAGTGTCCCTCTGTCCCCTGACGGTGTCCCCCTGTCCCCGTGTCCCTCTGTCCCCCTGTCCCTCTGTCCCCCCGTCTCCCTGTCCCTGTGTCCCTGTCCCCAATCCCCATGTCCCTTGACCGTGTCCCTCTGTCCCCTGACGGTGTCCCTCTGTCCCCTTGTCCCCATGTCTCCATGTCCCCTGACCATGTCCCTCTGTCCCCGACGGTGTCCCCCTGTCCCCGTGTCCCTGTGTCCCCCTGTCCCCTTGTCCCCTGACCATGTCTCTCTGTCCCTCTGTCCCCTGACTGTGTCCCTCTGTCCCTGTGTCCCTCTGTCCCCAATCCCCATGTCCCCTGATGGTGTCCCCCTGTCCCCCTGTCCCCATGTCCCCATGTCCCCTGTCCCCTGACGGTGTCCCTCTGTCCCTCTGTCCCCTGTCCCCCTGTCCCCTTGTCCCCCTGTCCCCCTGTGTCCCTCTGTCCCCCTGTCCCCTTGTCCCTCTGTCCCCTGACGGTGTCCCCCTGTCCCCATGTCCCCTGACAGTGTCCCTCTGTCCCCATGTCTCTCTGTCCCCTTGTCCCCCTGTCCCCCTGTGTCCCTCTGTCCCCTGACGGTGTCCCCCTGTCCCCATGTCCCCTGACCGTGTCCCCCTGTCCCCTGACGGTGTCCCCCTGTCCCCATGTCCCCTGATCGTGTCCTTCTGTCCCCGTGTCCCCGTGTCCCTCTGTCCCTCTGTCCCCTGACGGTGTCCCTCTGTCCCCATGTCCCCTGACCGTGTCCCCCTGTCCCCCTGTCCCCATGTCCCCATGTCCCGTGTCCCCTTGTCCCTCTGTCCCCTTGTCCCCCTGTCCCCTGACGGTGTCCCCCTGTCCCTCTGTCCCTCTGTCCCATGTCCCCCTGTCCCCTTGTCCCCCTGTCCCCTGACGGTGTCCCTCTGTCCCCTGACGGTGTCCCTCTGTCCCCATGTCCCTCTGTCCCCATGTCCCCCTGACCGTGTCCCTCTGTCCCCGTGTCCCTCTGTCCCTCTGTCCCTCTGTCCCCTGACGGTGTCCCCCTGTCCCCGTGTCCCTCTGTCCCCGTGTCCCTCTGTCCCCTGTCCCCTGACCGTGTCCCTCTGTCCCCGTGTCCCTCTGTCCCCTGACGGTGTCCCTCTGTCCCCCTGTCCCCTGACCGTGTCCCTCTGTCCCCTGACCGTGTCCCCTGACCATGTCCCTCTGTCCCCATGTCCCTCTGTCCCTCTGTCCCCTGACGGTGTCCCTCTGTCCCCTGTCCCCTGACGGTGTCCCCCTGTCCCCGCAGACGAGCGCTATGTCCCCCCCCAGCAGGAGGCGTTCAGCATTCAGCTGATCTCACCTGTCAGCTGGGAGGCCATCCCCAACACCAGGTGAGCCCAAAATGTCCCAAAATGTCCCCAAAAATATCCCAAAAATACCCCAAAATATCCCCAAAATACCCCAAAAATATCCCAAAAATATCCCCAAAAATATCCCAAAAATATCCCAAAAAATACCCAAAAATATCCCAAAATATCCCAAAAAATACCCAAAAATACCCCCAAAAATATCCCAAAATATCCCAAAAATATCCCAAAGATATCCCCAAAATATCCCAAAAATATCCCCGAAATGTCCCAAAGATATCCCCGAAATATCCCAAAAAATCCCCGAAATATCCCAAAAAATATCCAAAAATACCCCCAAAAATATCCCCGAAATATCCCAAAAATATCCCAAAAATATCCCCAAAAGATCCCAAAGATATCCCCGAAATATCCCCAAAAAAATACTCAAAAATACCCCCAAAAATATCCCCGAAATATCCCAAAAATAGCCCAAAAATATCCAAAAAATATCCCAAAAATCCCTGCTCAGCTGGGAGGCCATCCCCAACACCAGGTGAGCCCAAAATGTCCCAAAATGTCCCCAAAATATCCCAAAGATATCCCCGAAATATCCCAAAAATATCCCAAACTATCCCTGGGAACCCCAAAATCCCAGGTGAGCCAGGAGGCCTTTCCCAGCACCAGGTGTGACCCCAAATTGCAGGAGGTGCCCCCATGGCCTCACCTGAGCTCACCTGTCTCACCTGTCTCACCTGTCCCCCCATTCTCACCTGTCTCACCTGTCCCCCCATTCTCACCTGTCCCCTTACCTGTCCTTCACCTGTGTCACCTGTGCAGGATTCCCCTGGAGAAATGGGAACACATCACCTGTATGAAGTGCCCCCATTCTCACCTGTCCCTCACCTGTCTCACCTGTCTCACCTGTCCCTCACCTGTGTCACCTGTCCCTCCCCTGTCTCTCACCTGTCTCACCTGTCCCTCTATTCTCACCTGTCCCCCCATTCTCACCTGTCTCACCTGTCCCACCTGTTTCACCTGTCCCTCACCTGTCCCCATCTGTCCCTCCCATCTCTCACCTGTCCCACCTGTCCCACCTGAGCTCACCTGTCCCCCCATGCTCACCTGTCTCACTTGTCCCCATCTGTCCCTCCCCTGTCCCTCACCTGTCTCTCCTGTCTCACCTGTCCCCCCATTCCCACCTGTCCCACCTGTCCCACCTGTCCCCCCATTCTCACCTGTCTCCCCATTCTCACCTGTCCCTCACCTGTCTCACCTGTCTCACCTGTCCCACCTGCAGGATCGCCATGGAGGAATGGGAACATGTCACCTATATGAAGTGCCCCCATTCTCACCTGTCCCCCCATTCTCACCTGTTCCTCCATTCTCACCTCTCTCACCTGTCTCACCTGTCCATCACCTGTCCCACCTGTCCCTCCATTCTCACCTGTCTCACCTGTCTCACCTGCAGGATTGCCCTGGAGGAGTGGGAACACGTCACCTGCATGAAGTGCTCCCATTCTCACCTGTCCCCCCATTCTCACCTGTCCCACCTGTCCCACCTGCAGGATTGCCCTGGAGGAGTGGGAATGCGTCACCTGCATGGGGTGCCCCCATGCTCACCTGTCCCCCCATTCTCACCTGTCTCACCTGTCCCCCCATTCTCACCTGTCCCATTCTCACCTGTCTCACCTGTCCCCCCATTCTCACCTGTCCCATTCTCACCTGTCTCACCTGTCCCCCCATGCTCACCTGTCCCCCACATTCTCACCTGTCTCACCTGCAAGTTCGCCCTGGAGGAGTGGGAACGCGTCACCTGCATGGGGTGCCCCCATGCTCACCTGTCCCTCACCTGTTTCACCTGTCTCACCTGTCCCCCTATTCTCACCTGCCGCCTATTCTCACCTGTCCTACCTCTCACCTGTCCCCCCATTCTCAGCTGTCTCACCTGTCCCTCCTGTCCCACCTGTCTCACCTGTTTCACCTGTCTCACCTGTCCCACCTGTCCCCCCATTCTCACCTGTCTCACCTTTCCCCATCTGTCCCTCACCTGTCCCTCACCTGTCTCTCCTGTCCCACCTGCACTCACCTGTCCCACCTGTCCCTCACCTGTCCCACCTGTCTCACCTGTCCCCCCATTCTCACCTGTCTCACCTGTGTCACCTGTGCAGGATCGCCCTGGAGGAGTGGGAACACATCACCTGCATGAAGTGCTCCCATTCTCACCTGTCCCCCCATTCTCACCTGTCACCTGTCTCACCTGTCCCTCACCTGTCTTACCTGTCCCCCCATTCTCACTTGTCCCCCCATCCTAACCTGTCCCACCTGTCCCCCCATTCTCACCTGTTCCTCCATTTTCACCTGTCTCACCTGTCCCCTCACCTGCAGGATCGCCCTGGAGGAGTGGGAACACGTCACCTGCATGAAGTGCTCCCTGTCTCACCTGTCTCTCACCTGTCTCACCTGCAGGATCGCCCTGGAGGAGTGGGAACACGTCACCTGCATGAAGACGGTGTCGCTGCGCTCCGAGGAAACCGTGTCAGGCCTCAAGGGCTACGTGGCCGTGGGCACCTGTCTGATGCAGGGGGAGGAGGTCACCTGTCGGGGCCGGGTATGCACCTGGGACACACCTGGGACACACCTGGGACACACCTGGGACACCTGGGGGCATGCCTGGGGACGCCTGAGGGGGCACCTGTCTGATGCAGGGGAAGGAGGTCACCTGTCGGGGCCGGGTATGCACCTGGGACACACCTGGGGACACCTGGGAACACCTGGAGACAGCTGGGACACAGCTGGGACACCTGGGACACACCTGGGGACAGCTGGGACACACCTGGGGACAGCTGGGACACACCTGGGACATACCTGGGGACAGCTGGGACATTGGGGACACACCTGGGGACACCTAGGACACACCTGGGGACACCTGGGGACACCTGGGACACACCTGGGGACACCTAGGACACACCTGGGGACACCTGGGGACACCTGGGACACACCTGGGGACACCTAGGACACACCTGGGAACACCTGGGACACACCTGGGGACAGCTGGGACACACCTGGGGACAGCTGGGACACCTGGGACACACCTGGGGACAGCTGGGACATACCTGGGGACACCTGAGGGGGCACCTGGGACACACCTGGGACACACCTGAGCTCTCCCAGCACACCCTTGGGGACACACCTGTGCTCCCAGGTGACACCTGAGCTCCCTGGTCACGCCTGGGGACACACCTGAGCTCCCCAGTGACACCTGGGCTCTCCCAGGTCACACCTGAGCTCCCCGGTCACACCTGGGGACACACCTGGGGCACTCTCAGGTGACACCTGTGCTCCCTGGTCACACCTGGGGACACACCTGGGGCTCCCCAGTGACACCTGGGCTCTCCCAGGTCACACCTGTGCTCCGAGGTGACACCTGGGGACACACCTGGGGCACTCTCAGGTGACACCTGCGCTCCCGCAGATCCTGATCCTGGACGTGATCGAGGTGGTGCCGGAGCCAGGACAGCCTCTGACCAAGAACAAGTTCAAGGTGCTCTACGAGAAGGAGCAGAAGGGACCTGTGACCGCCCTGTGCCACTGCCACGGCTACCTGGTGTCTGCTATAGGGCAAAAGGTACACCTGGGCACACCTGGGCACACCTGAGATACACCTGAGTGCATAGAAACACACCTGTGACCGCCCTGTGCCACTGCCACGGCTACCTGGTGTCTGCTATAGGGCAAAAGGTACACCTGGGCACACCTGGGCACACCTGAGATACACCTGAGTGCATAGAAACACACCTGTGACCGCCCTGTGCCACTGCCACGGCTACCTGGTGTCTGCTATAGGGCAAAAGGTACACCTGGGCACACCTGGGCACACCTGAGATACACCTGAGTGCATAGAAACACACCTGTGACCGCCCTGTGCCACTGCCACGGCTACCTGGTGTCTGCTATAGGGCAAAAGGTACACCTGGGCACACCTGGGCACACCTGGGTACAGCTGAGATACACCTGAGTTCATAGAAACACACCTGTGACCGCCCTGTGCCACTGCCACGGCTACCTGGTGTCTGCCATCGGGCAAAAGGTACACCTGGGCACACCTGGGCACACCTGGGTACAGCTGAGATACACCTGAGTTCATAGAAACACACCTGTGACCGCCCTGTGCCGCTGCCACGGCTACCTGGTGTCTGCCATCGGGCAAAAGGTACACCTGGGCACACCTGGGCACACCTGAGATACACCTGAGTTCATAGAAACACACCTGTGACCGCCCTGTGCCACTGCCATGGCTACCTGGTGTCTGCCATCGGGCAAAAGGTACACCTGGGCACACCTGGGCACACCTGGGTACAGCTGAGATACACCTGAGATACACCTGAGTTCATAGAAGCACACCTGTGACCGCCCTGTGCCACTGCCACGGCTACCTGGTGTCGGCTATAGGGCAAAAGGTACACCTGGGCACACCTGGGCACACCTGAGATACACCTGGGCACACCTGAGATTCACCTGAGTGCATAGAAACACACCTGTGACTGCCCTGTGCCACTGCCACGGCTACCTGGTGTCTGCTATAGGGCAAAAGGTACACCTGGGCACACCTGGGTACACCTGAGGTACACCTGAGTTCATAGAAACACACCTGTGACTGCCCTGTGCCACTGCCACGGCTACCTGGTGTCTGCCATCGGGCAAAAGGTACACCTGGGCACACCTGGGCACACCTGGGTACAGCTGAGATACACCTGAGATACACCTGAGTTCATAGAAACACACCTGTGACCGCCCTGTGCCACTGCCATGGCTACCTGGTGTCTGCTATAGGGCAAAAGGTACATCTGAGATACACCTGGGCATACCTGGGTACAGCTGAGATATACCTGAGTTCATAGAAACACACCTGTGACTGCCCTGTGCCACTGCCATGGCTACCTGGTGTCAGCCATCGGCCAGAAGGTACACCTGGGCACACCTGAGATACACCTGAGTTCATAGAAACACACCTGGGATACACCTGGGTTCATAGAAACACACCTGAGATACACCTGAGTGCAAAGAAACACACCTGTGACCGCCCTGTGCCACTGCCACGGCTACCTGGTGTCTGCTATAGGGCAAAAGGTACACCTGGGCACACCTAGGTACAGCTGAGATACACCTGAGTTCATAGAAACACACCTGTGACCGCCCTGTGCCACTGCCACGGCTACCTGGTGTCTGCTATAGGGCAAAAGGTACACCTGAGATACACCTGGGCACACCTGAGATACACCTGAGTGCATAGAAACACACCTGAGATACACCTGAGTGCATAGAAACACACCTGTGACCGCCCTGTGCCACTGCCACGGCTACCTGGTGTCTGCTATAGGGCAAAAGGTACACCTGGGCACACCTGGGTACACCTGAGATACACCTGAGTGCATAGAAACACACCTGTGACCGCCCTGTGCCACTGCCACGGCTACCTGGTGTCTTGCCATCGGGCAAAAGGTACACCTGGGCACAACTGGGCACACCTGAGATACACCTGAGTGCATAGAAACACACCTGTGACCGCCCTGTGCCACTGCCACGGCTACCTGGTGTCTGCTATAGGGCAAAAGGTACACCTGGGCACACCTGGGCACACCTGGGTACAGCTGAGATACACCTGAGATACACCTGAGTTCATAGAAACACACCTGTGACCGCCCTGTGCCACTGCCATGGCTACCTGGTGTCTGCTATAGGGCAAAAGGTACATCTGAGATACACCTGGGCATACCTGGGTACAGCTGAGATACACCTGAGTTCATAGGAACACACCTGAGATACACCTAAGTGCATAGAAACACACCTGTGACCGCCCTGTGCCACTGCCACGGCTACCTGGTGTCTGCTATAGGGCAAAAGGTACACCTGAGATACACCTGGGCACACCTGGGTACAGCTGAGATACACCTGAGTGCATAGAAACACACCTGAGATACACCTGAGTGCATAGAAACACACCTGAGATACACCTGAGTGCATAGAAACACACCTGAGATACACCTGAGTGCATAGAAACACACCTGTGACCGCCCTGTGCCACTGCCACGGCTACCTGGTGTCTGCTATAGGGCAAAAGGTACATCTGAGATACACCTGGGCACACCTGAGATACACCTGAGTTCATAGAAACACACCTGTGACTGCCCTGTGCCACTGCCACGGCTACCTGGTGTCTGCCATCGGCCAGAAGGTACACCTGGTCACACCTGGGCACACCTGGGTACAGCTGAGATACACCTGAGTGCATAGAAACACACCTGAGATACACCTGAGTTCATAGGAACACACCTGAGATACACCTGAGTGCATAGAAACACACCTGTGACCACCCTGTGCCACTGCCACGGCTACCTGGTGTCTGCCATCGGCCAGAAGGTACACCTGGGCACACCTGAGATACACCTGAGTGCATAGAAACACACCTGTGACTGCCCTGTGCCACTGCCATGGCTACCTGGTGTCTGCCATCAGCCAGAAGGTATACCTGGGCACACCTGGGTACACCTGGGTACACCTGAGATACACCTGAGTACACCTGAGATACACCTGAGTGCATAGAAACACACCTGAGATACACCTGAGTTCATAGAAACACACCTGCGATACACCTGAGATACACCTGAGTGCATAGAAACACACCTGTGACTGCCCTGTGCCACTGCCACGGCTACCTGGTGTCTGCTATAGGGCAAAAGGTACACCTGGGCACACCTGAGATACACCTGGGGTCAATGGCCACCAAGGAGTTTCTAGTGGCCACCAGAGAGGTGTCAGTGGCCACCCCAGTGTCAGTGACCCCACGGTGACCTCGGTGTCCCTGTCCCCATGTCACATCTCCCTGTGGAGCTTGAAGGATAATGAGCTGACATTGACACCTCCAACCAAGGGGGTGTTGGCCACCAGAGAGGTTCCAGTGGCCACCCAGGCAGTGTCAGTGGCCACCAGAGAGGTTCCAGTGGCCACCCAGGCAGTGTCAGTGGCCACCAGAGAGGTTCCAGTGGCCACCCAGGCAGTGTCAGTGGCCACCAAGGCGGTGTTGATGGCCACCCCAGGCTCGGTGACCCCTGAGGTGTCCCTGTCCCTTGAGATCTTCCTGTGGAGCCTGGAGGACAATGAGCTGACATTGACACCTCCAACCAAAGGGGTGTTGGTGGCCACCAAGGAGTTTCCAGTGGCCACCAGAGAGGTGTCAGTGGCCACCAAGGAGGTGTCAATGGCCACCCCAGGCTCGGTGACCCCTGAGGTGTCCCTGTCCCTTGAGATCTCCCTGTGGAGCCTGAAGGACAATGAGCTGACATTGATACCTCCAACCATGGAGGTGTCAGTGGCCACCAAGGAGTTTCCAGTGGCCACCCAAGAGGTGTCAGTGGCCACCAGGGCGGTTCCAGTGGCCACCCAGGCAGTGTCAGTGGCCACCAGGGGGGTTCCAGTGGCCACCAAGGCGGTGTTGATGGCCACCCCAGGCTCGGTGACCCCTGAGGTGTCCCTGTCCCTTGAGATCTCCCTGTGGAGCCTGGAGGACAATGAGCTGACATTGACACCTCCAACCAAAGGGGTGTTGGTGGCCACCAAGGAGTTTCCAGTGGCCACCAGAGAGGTGTCAGTGGCCACCAAGGAGGTGTCAATGGCCACCCCAGGCTCAGTGACCCCTGAGGTGTCCCTGTCCCTTGAGATCTTCCTGTGGAGCCTGAAGGACAAGGAGCTGGCGTTGACACCTCCAACCATGGAGAAATCAGTGGCTACCATGGAGATGTCAATGGCCACCAAGGGGGTTTCAGTGGCCACCTGAGAGGTGTCAGTGGCCACCAAGGAGGTGTCAGTGGCCACCCAGGCAGTGTCACTGACCCCATGGTGACCTCGGTGTCCCTGTCCCCATGTCACATCTTCCTGTGGAGCCTGAAGGACAATGAGCTGACATTGATACCTCCAACCATGGAGGTGTCAGTGGCCACCAAGGAGTTTCCAGTGGCCACCAGAGAGGTGTCAGTGGCCACCAGGGGGGTTCCAGTGGCCACCCCAGGCTCGGTGACCCCATGGTGACCCGAGGTGTCCCTGTGCCCTCAGATCTTCCTGTGGAGCCTGAAGGACAATGAGCCAACATTGATACCTCCAACCAAGGCGGTGTCAGTGGCCACCAGAGAGGTGTCAGTGGCCACCAAGGAGGTGTCAGTGGCCACCAGAGAGCTGTCAGTGGCCACCAAGGAGGTGTCAGTGGCCACCCAGGCAGTGTCACTGGCCCCATGGTAACCTTGGTGTCCCTGTCCCCATGTCACATCTTCCTGTGAAGCTTGAAGGACAATGAGCTGACATTGACACCTCCAACCAAGGGGCTGTCGGTGGTCACCAAGGGGGTGTCAGTGGCCACCAAAGGGGTTCCAATGGCCACCAAGGCAGTGTCAGTGGCCACCAGGGAGATGTCAGTGGCCACCAAAGAGGTTCCAATGGCCACCAAGGCAGTGTCAGTGGCCACCAGGGAGATGTCAGTGGCCACCAAAGAGGTTCCAGTGGCCACCAAGGCGGTGTTGATGGCCACCCCAGGCTCAGTGACCCCTGAGGTGTCCCTGTCCCTTGAGATCTCCCTGTGGAGCCTGAAGGACAATGAGCTGACATTGACACCTCCAACCATGGAGGTGTCAGTGGCCACCAAGGGGGTTCCAGTGGCCACCCAAGAGGTGTCAGTGGCCACCAGGGGGGTTCCAGTGGCCACCCCAGGCTCGGTGACCCCATGGTGACCTCGGTGTCCCTGTGCCCTCAGATCTTCCTGTGGAGCCTGAAGGACAACGAGCTGACATTGACACCTCCAACCATGGAGATGTCGGTGGCCACCAAGGCAGTGTCAGTGGCCACCAGGGGGGTTCCAGTGGCCACCCCAGGCTCGGTGACCCGAGGTGTCCCTGTCCCCGCAGATCTTCCTGTGGAGCCTGAAGGACAACGAGCTGACGGGCATGGCGTTCATCGACACGCAGCTCTACATCCATCAGATGATCAGCGTCAAGAGCTTCATCCTGGCGGCTGACCTCATGAAGAGCATCTCGCTGCTGCGCTACCAGGAGGAGAGCAAGACGCTGTCCCTCGTCAGCCGGGTCAGCCGGGGCTAGTGAACGGGGCTGGGGGCTAGTGAACCTCCATGGGCTACCAAACCGGGCTGGGGGCTACCGAACCGGGCTGGGGGCTAGTGAATGGGGCTGGGGGCTGCTGAACTGCCCTGGGCTAGGGTATGGGGCTGTGCTACCAGGAGGAGAGCAAGACGCTGTCCCTTGTCAGCCGGGTGAGCCCTGGGCTAGTGAACAGGAATGGGGGCTACCAAACCGGGCTGGGGGCTACCAAACCGGGCTGGGGGCTAGTGAATGGGGATGGGGGCTGCTGAACTGCCCTGGGCTAGTGAATGGGGCTGGGGGCTACCAAACCGGGCTGGGGGCTACCAAACTGCCCTGGACTAGTGAATGGGGCTGGGGGCTACCAAACCGGGCTGGGGCTACCAAACTGCCCTGGGCTAGGGAACAGGGCTGTGCTACCAGGAGGAGAGCAAGACGCTGTCCCTTGTCAGCCGGGTGAGTCCTGGGCTAGTGAATGGGGCTGGGGGCTACCGAACCGGGCTGGGGGCTACCAAACCGGGCTGGGGGCTACCAAACTCTGCTGGGCTAGGGAATGGGGCTGTGCTACCAGGAGGAGAGCAAGAGGCTGTCCCTCGTCAGCCGGGTGAGTCCTGGGCTAGTGAACGGGGCTGGGGGCTACCAAACCGGGCTGGGGGCTACCAAACTCTGCTGGGCTAGGGAATGGTGCTGTGCTACCAGGAGGAGAGCAAGACGCTGTCCCTCGTCAGCCGGGTCAGCCGGGGGCTAGTGAACCGGGCTGGGGGCTACCAAACCGGGCTGGGGGCTACCAAACTGCCCTGGACTAGTGAATGGGGCTGGGGGCTACCAAACCGGGCTGGGGGCTACCAAACCGGGCTGGGGGCTAGTGAATGGGGCTGGGGGCTACCAAACTGGGCTGGGGGCTACTGAATGAGAACAGGGGCTACCAAACTGCCCTGGGCTAGGGAACAGGGCTGTGCTACCAGGAGGAGAGCAAGACGCTGTCCCTCGTCAGCCGGGTGAGTCCTGGGCTACCAAACCTGGCTGGGGGCTACCAAACTGCCCTGGACTAGTGAATGGGGCTGGGGGGCTACCAAACTGCCCTGGGTTACTGAATCACCGTGCGCTACCAGGAGGAGAGCAAGACGCTGTCCCTCGTCAGCCGGGTGAGCCCTGGGCTAGTGAACGGGGCTGGGGGCTACCAAACCGGGCTGGGAGCTACCAAACTGTGCTGGGCTAGTGAATGGGGATGGGGGCTACCAAACCGGGCTGGGAGCTACCAAACTGTGCTGGGCTAGTGAATGGGGCTGGGGGCTACCAAACCGGGCTGGGAGCTACCAAACTGTGCTGGGCTAGTGAATGGGGCTGGGGGCTACCAAACCGGGCTGGGAGCTACCAAACTGTGCTGGGCTAGTGAATGGGGCTGGGGGCTACCAAACCGGGCTGGGAGCTACCAAACTGTGCTGGGCTAGTGAATGGGGCTGGGGGCTACAAACCGGGCTGGGGCTACCAAACTGTGCTGGGCTAGTGAATGGGGCTGGGGGCTACCAAACCGGGCTGGGAGCTACCAAACTGTGCTGGGCTAGTGAATGGGGCTGGGGGCTACCAAACCGGGCTGGGAGCTACCAAACTGTGCTGGGCTAGTGAATGGGGCTGGGGGCTACCAAACCGGGCTGGGAGCTACCAAACTGTGCTGGGCTAGTGAATGGGGCTGGGGGCTACCAAACCGGGCTGGGGGCTACCAAACCAGGCTAGGGGCTACTGAATGAGAACAGGGGCTACTGAGCAGGGCTGGGGGCTACCAAACCGGCTGGGGGCTAGTGAACCTCCATGGGCTAGGGAATGGTGCTGGGGGCTAGTGAATGGAGCTGGGGGCTAGTGAATGAGAACAGGGGCTACTGAGCAGGGCTGGGGGCTACTGAACTGCCCTGGGCTACTGAACTGCCCTGGGCTACCAAACCGGGCCAGGGGGCCACCGAACATCCCTGGGGCCATCAGGGCCACCACACCCTGCCCTGGGGCCACCAAACCCCACCTGGGGCCACCAAACCCTGTCCTGGGGCCACCAAACCCCACCTGGGGCCACCAGGGCACATGGGGCACACCTGAGGGTCTCAGAGGAAGCTCCAAGGCCCCAAGGGAAGGCCAAAGGTCCTGGGGGTCCCTCGGGGGTCTCAGGGGGTGACAGGGACGGTGACAGGAGTGTCCCCAAGGGAAGGCCAAAGGTCCCGGGGGACACTCAGGGGTCTCAGGGGTCCCTCAGGGGGTGACAGGGACAGTGACAGGAGTGTCCCCAAGGGAAGGCCAAACATCCTGGGGGACACTCGGGGGTCCCTCAGGTGTCACTTGGGGGTCTCAGGGGGTGACAGGGACGGTGACAGGAGTGTCCCAGGGGAAGGCCACACGTCCAGGGGGACACTCGGGGCTCTCAGGGGTCCCTCGGGGGTCTCGGGGTGACAGGGACGGTGACAGGAGTGTCCCCAAGGGAAGGCCAAACACCCTGGGGGACACTCGGGGGTCTCAGGGGTCCCTCGGGGGTCTCAGGGGGTGACAGGGACGGTGACAGGAGTGTCCCAGGGGAAGTCCACACGTCCCGGGGGTCCCTCGGGGGTCTCGGGGTGACAGGGACAGTGACAGGAGTGTCCCAGGGGAAGTCCACACGTCCAGGGGGACACTCGGGGGTCTCAGGGGTCCCTCGGGGGTCTCGGGGTGACAGGGACGGTGACAGGAGTGTCCCCAAGGGAAGGCCAAACACCCTGGGGGACACTCGGGGGTCTCAGGGGTCCCTCGGGGGTCTCAGGGGGTGACAGGGACGGTGACAGGAGTGTCCCAGGGGAAGTCCACACGTCCCGGGGGTCCCTCGGGGGTCTCGGGGTGACAGGGACGGTGACAGGAGTGTCCCCAAGGGAAGGCCAAACACCCTGGGGGACACTCGGGGGTCTCAGGGGTCCCTCGGGGGTCTCAGGGGGTGACAGGGACGGTGACAGGAGTGTCCCAGGGGAAGTCCACACGTCCCGGGGGTCCCTCGGGGTCTCGGGGTGACAGGGACAGTGACAGGAGTGTCCCAGGGGAAGTCCACACGTCCAGGGGGACACTCGGGGGTCTCAGGGGTCCCTCGGGGGTCTCGGGGTGACAGGGACGGTGACAGGAGTGTCCCCAAGGGAAGGCCACACGTCCCGGGGGACACTCGGGGGGTCTCAGGTGTCCCTCAGGGGTCTCGGGGTGACAGGGGCGGTGACAGGAGTGTCCCCGCAGGACGCCAAGCCGCTGGAGGTGTACAGCGTGGACTTCATGGTGGACGGCAGCCAGCTCGGCTTCCTGGGTACGGCCGGGGGCTTGGAACTGGGGATTTGGGGTGGGGCTGGGTGAAATTTGGGGAGTTCGGGTGAAATTTGGGGAGTTTGGGTGAAATTTGATGAGTTTGGGGTGAAATTTGGGGACTTTGGGTGAAATTTGGGGAGTTTGGGTGGGGTTGGGTGAAATTTGGGGAGTTTGGGTGAAATTTGATGAGTTTGGGTGAAATTTGGGGACTTTGGGTGAAATTTGGGGAGTTTGGGTGGGGTTGGGTGAAATTTGGGGAGTTTGGGTGAAATTTGATGAGTCTGGGTGAAATTTGGGGAGTTTGGGTGAAATTTGATGAGTTTGGGTGGGGTTGGGTGAAATTTGATGAGTTTGGGTGAAATTTGGGGAGTTTGGGTGAAATTTGGGGAGTTTGGGTGAGTTGCGTGAAATTTGGGGAGTTTGGTGGGGTTGGGTGAAATTTGATGAGTCTGGGTGAAATTTGATGAGTTTGGGTGAAATTTGATGAGTTTGGGTGAAATTTGGGGAGTTTGGGTGAAATTTGATGAGTCTGGGTGAAATTTGATGAGTTTGGGTGAAATTTGATGAGTTTGGGTGAAATTTGGGGAGTTTGGGTGAAATTTGGGGAGTTTGGGTGAGTTGCGTGAAATTTGGGGAGTTTGGGTGAAATTTAGGGAGTTTGGGTGGGGTTGGGTGAAATTTGGGGAGTTTGGGTGAAATTTGATGAGTCTGGGTGAAATTTGGGGAGTTTGGGTGAAATTTAGGGAGTTTGGGTGAAATTTGGGGAGTTCGGGTGAAATTTGGGGATTTGGGGTGGGGTTGGGTGAAATTTGATGAGTCTGGGTGAAATTTGGGGAGTTTGGGTGAAATTTGGGGACTTTGGGTGAAATTTGGGGAGTCTGGGTGAAATTTAGGGAGTTTGGGTGAAATTTGGGGAGTTTGGGTGAGTTGCGTGAAATTTGGGGAGTTTGGGTGAAATTTAGGGAGTTTGGGCGGGGTTGGGTGAAATTTGGGGAGTTTGGGTGAAATTTGATGAGTCTGGGTGAAATTTGGGGAGTTTGGGTGAAATTTGGGGAGTTTGGGTGAAATTTGATGAGTTTGGGTGAAATTTGGGGAGTTTGGGTGAAATTTGGTGAGTCTGGGTGAAATTTGGGGAGTCTGGGTGAAATTTGATGAGTTTGGGTGAAATTTGGGGAGTTTGGGTGAAATTTGATGAGTTTGGGTGAAATTTAGGGAGTTTGGGCGGGGTTGGGTGAAATTTGGGGAGTTTGGGTGAAATTTGGGGAGTCTGGATGGGGTTGGGTGAAATTTGGGAGTTTGGGTGAAATTTAGGGAGTTTGGGTGAAATTTGATGAGTTTGGGTGGGGTTGGGTGAAATTTGATGAATTTGGGTGAAATTTGGGGAGTTCGGGTGAGTTGCGTGAAATTTGGGGAGTCTGGGTGGGGTTGGGTGAAATTTGGGGAGTTTGGGTGAAATTTGGGGAGTTTGGGTGAAATTTGATGAGTTTGGGTGAGTTGCGTGAAATTTGGGGAGTTTGGGTGAAATTTGATGAGTTTGGGTGAAATTTGATGAGTTTGGGTGAAATTTGGTGAGGAGTTTGGGTGAAATTTGATGAGTTTGGGTGAAATTTGGTGAGGAGTTTGGGTGAAATTTGGGGAGTTTGGGTGAAATTTGATGAGTTTGGGTGAAATTTGATGAATTTGGGTTAAATTTGGGGAGTTTGGGTGAAATTTGATGAGTTTGGGTTAAATTTGGGGAGTTTGGGTGAAATTTGATGAGTTTGGGTGAAATTTGATGAGTTTGGGTGAAATTTGATGAGTCTGGGTGAAATTTGATGAGTTTGGGTGAAATTGGGGAGTTTGGGTGAAATTTGGGGAGTTTGGGTGAAATTGATGAGTTTGGGTGAAATTTGATGAGTTTGGGTGAAATTTGGGGAGTTTGGGTGAAATTTGATGAGTTTGGGTGAAATTTGGGGAGTTTGGGTGAAATTTGGGGAGTTTGGGTGAATTTGATGAGTTTGGGTGAAATTTGGGGAGTTTGGGTGAAATTTGGGGAGTTTGGGTGAATTTGATGAGTTTGGGTGAATTTGATGAGTTTGGTGAAATTTGGGGAGTTTGGGTGAAATTTGATGAGTTTGGGTGAAATTTGGGGAGTTTGGGTGAATTTGGGGAGTTTGGGTGAATTTGATGAGTTTGGGTGAAATTTGGGGAGTTTGGGTGAATTTGATGAGTTTGGGTGAATTTGGGAGTTTGGGTGAATTTGATGAGTTTGGGTGAATTTGGTGAGTCTGGGTGAAATTGGGGAGTTTGGGTGAAATTTGATGAGTTTGGGTGAAATTTGGGGAGTTGGGTGAAATTTGGGGAGTTTGGGTGAAATTTAGGGAGTTTGGGTGAAATTGATGAGTTTGGGTGGGGTTGGTTGAATTTGGGGAGTTTGGGTGAAATTTGGGGAGTTTGGTGAAATTTGATGAGTCTGGGTGAAATTTGATGAGTTTGGGTGAAATTTGGGGAGTTTGGGTGAAATTTGGGG
>JAWUZG010000358.1:0-39660 GCA_036785705.1 Acanthornis magna
TGCCCTGTGGGGGGTGGAGAGGGAAGGGAAAGAAAGGAGGAAAAAATAAGACTGGTGCAGATGGGAAGTGCCAGCTCTTCTCGCTGGAACAGAGCTTTTCGGTTGGGAAACCCAGCCAGAGAAACTTAAAAGGACCAGGACAGGAGAAAACAGAACTGGTCAGCATCAGCAAGCGCCTCCTGATCCTTTCTTGCAGCCTACCTCATTGCTATTTTAAAAACCTCATTTTGATAGAAAATTAAATTAAAAACCTTACGATTTAAAAAAATGGAGAACAAACTAAATCTCAGAGATTTCAAGTAAGTTTGTGACATGGGTGTGTGTGAAGGAAGGAAGGGAAAAGGAGAGAGACGGAGATTAAAAAAAAAAACCCAGCCTAGAAAAAACTTCTTGGAACAAAACACACACGAGGTAATGCCAAAAACTTGAGAAGGAGAGTGGTTACACACTAATTTAATTCTCTAATCCCCCTACTCCTGTCACTGTTTACTCACTGATAAATGTGCAGTAGCTTCAGCAAGACAGCCACATTTGCAGAAACTGACAGCCTGACTCAGAGACTATTTACCTAAAGACCATGAATATTAAAACAGGTTTCCAAAAGGCTCCCGTCTTGAAGGAGAAGATTAGCATGGGGCCTCTTGCTGACAGACTCTTCCCTCTCCACCCCTCCTTCCCCCACTCCGTGATGCATCTCTTGTTCAAACACTCGAGAAGTATCACCTAGCTGAAGAACTGAAATATTGGAACAATGCCCTGGAGCTGTGCATTCAGCTTTAGCCTGACAGCAAAAACACCCATCCATCCAAGACAGAAGTTGGGGTTACATTTTTGGGGTGGGTTTTGCTTTTGGTTGGTTTTATTTTCTCTTTTCTTTTAAAGAACTGATTGAAAACAAAAATAAACCCCATATCTTTTTCTGCCATTCCCCCCCCTCCTTTTGGAAGGTGAACTATGAGCACAGAGTCCTTTAATAGAATTAGAAAGACAACAAAATTATATTCCAAAGTCATGATCCTTAAATGAGTTTGACTCTGTCTCCTATGATAGTGCACAGAATTCACCAGGAAAATAGAAAAAGAGTAAAGTAAAACTAGATAGGGCAGAGAAAAAGATGGCTTTAAAGATCAGAGGGAAAGCATATTTTCAATAGGATGGGGAAGATGAAGTGGTCTAGATACCCCAGCAGAAATGACAAAACAGAGTGGAAATCAAATTGATTTAATAAAAAACATAAATGAAATGTCAAAAGGATTTTTAGACAGACAGTTAAGAGTTGCTTATTGTAATATAAAAAAAAAAAAGTTAAATTATATTTGAAATCAAAGAATTATTGGTTATTTATGCCATGTGTATTTTACTGGAGGAATTCTTTGCCACAGAATCTTCCGGGGGCCAAAATTATTACCAGACCCGAGAAAACCTTAAGAAGTTTCTGAAAACAGTGCAAAAAGTGCTTCTAAAGGCAGTGAATCACAGTGTTAGAAGAAAGGCAAATTAGCCCTATCCTATTTGGCAATGGAGCTGGAAGCACAACTTATTTACACGGATTTATATTTCTCCCTCTCTTTATTACCCCTCCCCTTGATGAGGTATGAGGAGTACTCCTTTCCCAGAGAGAAACACAGGAGCACAGGAGCAGGGATGTGCACGACCAGGCCGGGTGGACATGGAGTGTGACTCTCACCACAAAACTAACACATCTCTGAGTGCCTGACACACCCTGATGAAAGCAGGGAGATCACATCTCCTACCATGGGTGACAACGCCGTGGTGCCCTCGTCCTGATACAGACAGCACTGCTTATCCCTGGAAATGGGTAAATATCCTGGCTCTGGAGACAATGACAGTCTTCCTCTTGGGCTGCTGAACTATTCAGACAGAATTAAGAGTTCGTGATTTCCCAGCCTCTCAAGTGACTCTGAGGTCTCTCGATGTCGTTGCTCATCTGGCGTGGAATGACACAGCCCTGTTGAAGTCAGTGGAATTATTCTGTTGGGGTTTTTTACCCCCACCTGAGGATCAGGTGTTTCACTGCAAGCCTTTGGGAGCGCTACTGCCAACTGCATAATGGACAATGTCAGCACGAGGATGAGCATATTCGGCTTTGAGGGAAAAGGGCAGCCAGCATCCCTGGATACCTTCCTAAGTGCAACCAGGCAGTCCATGCCTGGAGAACTACTGCCAGTGAGGCTGCCCCTCAGCTTTGCCTTTAGCAAATAAACAGACTTCAGTAGAGCAGTGCCAGCGGCTGCTTGGTCAGAAGGGCTCTGCAGACACCTTGTGATCGAGCACGTGAAAGGGTTAAACCACGAGACCACCTGGCACACAGCTCTTCTCTGGCCCACATCAGGCTTCTTCCCCCACAGCAGTCCCCGAAACAACCACAGCCCCTTCAATATTCGTGGTTCTCAGCTGCCATGAGGCAAAAATTACATTTACCCAGAGGAAGATGAAACCTCCTCGTGAGCGCACTAGACTTCCCAAAGACGTGTTCAGAGGGGGTGGGGTGAGGCAGGAGACAAAGTGAATGGAAGTCTTTGCTAACACAGATGGAAATCGTTGATGAACATTTTTTTTTGCAGGCTGTATTTGATATCTTGTTAAAAGAAGAGTTTAATTATAACTAGAGCTCCTATAATGAACAGGCAAAGGTGGAATATTAGGAAAGCTTCCTGGAATCAAAAATGCAACATAAGAGTGCAGATGAAATGCAAGTCACTCCAGCCTCAGAATCCTGCCCCAGGACAGAGTGACTTCTTCAGCTTCTCCTTTGAGCACCTGTTTCTGCAAAACCTCTTCCTATCACCTGAATTCACACCACTTTTTTTGGCAATCACAGGCTTTTAGTAGAAGCGGAGAAGTTCTATCATGACTCTAAGTATATACTTGCACAGACAAAGCAAGTCTACTTTAAAAGCAAATTTCAGTCCATGCTCATAGGTTAAACGACAAATGCTATGAAGCTTAAAAGGTATGAGCAGTGTTTCTTGATGATCTCACAAGAAATATTTACTTTATTTCCGGTACACTTTAAACAGAAGAAGTTTTGGACACCCTGTGGTTTTGTGTTTGCCAGAACCTTGGAGTGGGTTAACGCAGGGAGGAGTCACTCCATGCTACATTTGTTTCTTAAATGCTTCTTCCAAGCATTCACTTTTAGATCATTGAACAGATGGGTCTTGGGTATGTCTCTCCCAAGGAGGCTGAACAGGTATGATTTTCTGAATTGATTTATAGCTTATTGTGGACTTTATTTTTTGGGGAGATCTTGTCTGTATGTTGTTTTCTCTCCATTTGAAGCACATGTAGGTATCTACACGTGTGGAATTACAGCATCCCAGAAGTACAGACAACATCCCCTTGATTTGGGAGGGTCCTGCAGTTTTTATGAGGAAGAGACATGCCTGGATTCCCAAAGGCCAGGCCAACCCACTCTCGGTCCCTGCCCAGGTGACTCATCCCTCTCACTTGCAGTGGGTGCTCTCCTGCTGCCTGCCGCATTTTGCCTGCACACTGAAGCGCCCCAGACCCTGTCCTGCTCAGTGTTCCTGTGTGTTGTGTCAGAGACTGACCTGCTGTGACTGTGGGGTGTGTCTGCGTCTGTGTGAGACCCCCAGAACCCCTGCAAGGTGATGTATCTCCCAGACTGACTCCTTGCTTGGAGGAGCTCCTGTGCTGGGCAGGAGTGATGCTGTGCACAGGCTGCTGCTCTTGTGATGTGCCTCAGCAGAACAATCACACATCCCTCTGTACATTTGTGTGCTCCTTAGGCAGTTATGTACCCCTGATCCATGATAAAACCCCATGCATAAAAATTAACACACTGGGAAGGGAGAAACCTGAGTCATCTGAAAAGACATAAAGGTCCCTAACTTCCATTTAGATATTTTATGCCCAATATAAGGCAAGAAGATTAGGGTCCTAAAGAAGAATTTAAACACATAAACATTTTCATGGGTGTAGGAGGCTGTCAAAGAACATACCACCAAGACTCTGAGGAAATAGTTTCTGCTTTAACACCCGCAACCACGCACTCATCACCCAGTAGACATGCAGACAGTCCTCCTCTTCCCTCTCCCTTACTTCATCTACGGCAAAACCACACTATTCAAACTTCTCCACTATCAGTAAGAGAAGCTGCCATTTACACATTTGCAGAGCAGCAGACACAACACCAGTTTAATGATATAAGGAGGGAAAGAAATAAGGAGCAATCTGTATATAATGTATACACATATATTTTAAATGCGCAGCAGGAGAGGCTCTGCTGTCAATTTAGTTTATTGAGAAATAGCTAAATATTAAAGAGAGATGGGGCTGATGGAATTGGATGGAAAGTTATATCTCTGAATCTATTTGTAATCACCTGTGTCTCTGCTTCTTTTCTCATAATACCTGCGGAGACATGACATACTGCTAGCTACCCCCAGAGCATCTTATAAAGAATGCAAGGGTTTTTCCAGCCTCCGGCACTCAGGTGGTGTTGGACTGGAGCACATGTCAGCCCTGATAAAGAGGAGGGAGCTCAGACCAGGCACTTCCAGTGTTTGCCCGGAGCAGGAATGTGTGATGGTGACTCTACAGGAGGGATCACAGTGTCAGCAGCCCTGGTCTGACTGACCTGTGCAGCTCCCAGAGACCTCTAAATCTCTCCCTTTTGCCTGGTGTTCCACTCTTGCTCCTTGCAGCTTCTGCACTGAGACAAACCCCAGACTCCTGTGCCTCCCAAGCTCTCCACGTGTAGGCACCATGTGCATTTCTTTCTCTGTGTGCGCCCGCCCTTCCCTCATCCTTTCATAACAGCTCCAGATGGGTGTGATTAAAAACACACAGGCCTTACACACCTTCTGTGGGAAGCAGTTATCAGCAAATTTCCCCAAATTGCTTTAATTTTACAGGTAGGCAGAGGGAAAGTGAATAACACAAGCCATACAGCACCCCCAATGGAAAAAAGGAAAAAAAATGGGAACAGAATGCAGATTTGCCTCTTCTTATATTTTTTTGCTTTACTTTCTGACAACAAGGCAACACTGTGTCCTGTAATATTGGTATTATATGTATTACTGATATTTTTAAAATCAGTCACAGCAGGGGAGTTGAGAAAAAGACTGAGAGACTTTCTGAGATTTTTTTTTTTGTCTCATACATATGCTATCTCAGAATTATTTTTTAAGTAAGTACTGACTAATTTTTTTAAGAGCTCTTCACACAGGTGCATGGGAGGGACATATCTTGGATTACAGCCAAGTGGCAGCCATTTCTCATCAAGGCAAAACATTCAATACCCTGTTGTAGTGGATGATGTTGATCAGAGTTTAGCTGCCAGGATGGGTACTAGCTTTTAGAGCTTAGTTCAGTTCCTAGCTCCACCAAGTCCACTTGCCCTCTCTCTAATTCCCCACAACTGGCCACTGAGTTAGTATTTTTCTGATTTTCCAAAGTTTTTGAGGCAGTAGGTCAAGTAATGATCAAGAGGCACTCCACAGCCTGGCACAGGGAATATAAGCACCTAGGCAGGCAGATAAATTGTTTGTGTTCTCTGCCTGGAAGAGCATAACTTTTGCAGTTGTGTGTTTCCAGTAGGAGCATTGGTAATTATGAATTCAGCAAGTCACTGCACTGTGCATATTCCACAGCAGCTCATGGAAAAATCATTGTCTGTGAAAAATGATTCTTCTATGCAACAGGCATAAAAATTGAGTGCAAACTGGCCATGAACAGGCAGAACAAATTCAATTCAGGAGTCACAGGGCTATTGTGTCCTGCACAATGGTTTGTTGTCACAGAGCTCTGCATAGGCACCAGGGACAGACGTAGGAAACTTTGACTTAATTTTCAAATTATTTTTAGTTTGGTTTCCTAAAGAAATGAAGGCTTTCGAGATTATTCTGTATCTTAATGTCTATTTATGTCTCTCTCTCTCTCTTTTCCTCTTCCCTCAATAACTTTGAACCAATTGGCACAGGAGGTTTCATTTGCAGCTTGATAGACATGAGAGAAAGTAATCACAAAAAGCTGCAGGGAAATAGGTTCTGCTGTTTTTTCATTTTCCAAGGAATGTGTGTTTTTGAAAAAAACTGTCCTGGAAGAGTGGAGGTGTTTTTGAATATTGACTTCTCTCACCATTAAATACATAGTGAATAAATTGAGATCCTCATTTGAAGAAAGTTCTAAGCTAAGACAGATTCTTTTTGTGATTTACCTGGTCCATGTAGGGCAGAGCAGAGATCCTCCAGCCCTTTGCAGATTGGAAGATCAACATATGGAGCGAGTGCTGTCTCCAGGACTTGGTCTCAACATCCTTTAGTCTCCCATCACTCAGGCTGATGCTGAGGGGTCTTAAAGGCAAGGGACTCTGAACTCAGGAACCACTGGCTTAAACTCCTCAGAAAATCATCAGTTAGGTAGTCCTGTCTACTGCTCTACTACTAGTTAGTGAAATAATCAGTCTGGCTCCCGAAACAGTGATTTAGGGACAATTTTAAAGTCATCCTCATGACCGACTCAGGTCTGTCTCCCTATGTCATTTCATTCCTTAAGGCTGGTATAAATAACAGTAGCCTTCATGCTGCTCTAACTTTTATGGAGGAAGAGGTTCAGTCAGAGCCCAGTGTAAGGAACTTACACAGCCCATCTTCTGCCTCTCTTTGTGCGCACTTCACTGACAGAACAATCCTGACCTTGCAGCAGAACAACCCAGTAGATGAAGAACCAGCGTGGGACTGAGCTGTGGGTAACTCATTAGCCATTTTCAGCTGCAAGCTCATTAATTCCTATAGGTGCCTAAAAAATTTCCAAGATCCGGACTTCTGTGCATCTGCTCTTTGGTTTGCCACCCACCAGACAGGAGGAAAACACCCTGGTCTGTTCACAGGAGGATGGATTTCAGCAATGAGCTCCCATCCTGTAATGCCCGGATGCTACAGAAATGGCAGTGCTGCTTAGCCCTGGCAGCCGTGCATGTGCATCCTTGTGGATCCTCCCCTTCCTCCACAGGGAGAAATAAAGCGAAGGCAGAGCAGGCTAGACTCAATTCTTAGCTGGAGTAGGATGAGGTAGTCTCATGAAGTGCCATTTTACACCTGCCTGGCTCTGGAGTACATGATGAACTGTGCAAGCTGGGTGTTCCTCCACACTTCTAGGAAAACCAGTCAAGTGAGAATTCAGATTAAGAGAAGTGTGCACAAATGTTTTCTTAATAATAATTAATACATGATTAATAGGAACAAATTTTGAAAATAAATGATTATAAGATGTCTCTATAGCATGCCACCAGGATGATGGGGATAAATGATGCCGAGACACCTGAAAGTTGAGAGCCCATTACTAAGCATTTATAAATGGGAATGCATAAAAATATTTATCCACGTCTTTCTGAAACATGCTCTAATGTGTCTTCAAGCAATTTATCAGCTAAAAAGTAATTTTCATTAATCACTTATTAATTATTAATAAAGTGTTTGTAAGTGTCACCTTAATTTAAAGTGCTTCTGAGTCAAGGTGCACTTCCCGAGTTTCCTTTTCAAAGGAGATCTTTTCTCCCAGACCAGAGTCCTTCAGACTCAAGTGACCTTGGTGCATCCTTCTTCGCCCAGCCCACTCTTGGCCTCCACAACTGTTAGGCTTGCAAATGGGACTAAGTAATGTTTCTGGAAACCACAATTTGTCATTTCAGAAGGAAAGTTGATCAGATCCTCTCTCCCCACTCGCAAAGCTGGATGCCCAGACCTGGGAACGCAGCATTCAAATGTTTCAATTTATCATTACAGTGGAACCCTGAAGAGATCACATCTGCTAAGACCATAAATTGGACAAGATCCCACTTCAGAAGGAGCAGGCTCAGCTCAATATTCCCATTCTTGAACAAGGGACCAATTAGGCAGGCTTATTTACCTGCCATAAAATGAGATGTTAGCCAGTGGGAGAAGTCACTTAAGGACAACAACAACAAAAAGTCTTTCTGATCTCTCTGTTAGAAATGGCCGGCTTAAAAACCTGCATCTCTCTACATTCTCACTTCAACCTGTATGTCCTCTGTTCCTCCTGCATCTTCATTCTCCTTTCAAGTCAGTCCCTGCCCCTCTCTGCATTTTCCCTTTCGTCTCACACATTTTATCTTCTTCTCTCCTTTCTGTCTCTTTCTTTCTCTTCACTCTTCTTTTACTTAATTTTTCCTCCTCCTTTGCTCTCTTCTTTCCTTTTTTTTTTTTTTTTTACACATGCACACATCCAGATAAGATTTAATTTTGAGCTTTTCTCCTGAACTAGCAATCAAAAAGGTCTTACATCTTGGAACAGAACCTGGGCTACAAAACGAGCAAATTGCTCACACCTCCTTCCCTTCATAAGATTTTACAGTGAGGATTGGATCTTCCTCTTGCCAAAAACTGGATTCAGGCCCCAGGAGACAGTAAGGGGGGAAATCTTCAGGCTTAAAAAGTGATATTTGCTGCTTCTCCTCATAACTTTAAATCTGCTTCTTCTCTAGATGGATAATGGTGTGCAAGCATCCAGAGTGGAAGCAGAGAGAAGCAGACACACATCTGTCAGGGATGGTCTGTGCACATTTATCCTGCCTCCGTGCTGGGGGATGGATGAGATGACCTCTTGAGGTCCCTTCCAGATGTACTCGTCCATGAGTCAATGATTAATTGCCTTCATGATCTGCAGTTTATCTATCCAAAGAAATAAGCCTCAAAATCTCCTGCAAATACATATCCTGTGGTCTAGCTGAGGGTATTGCCCCTCCATCCTTGGAGTGTTGCACTCTAATTTAGACTCCACAGACAAGATGTTTCCCTGCTGGTCCCTGCAGAAAGGTATATCCTTTCACACCCAGCAAAGGAATTAAAGAATAAAGCTGATTTATCTCAGTAGAGAAGAGAAAGGAAATGTAGGCTTTAAGTGGGAAAGAAAATTTCTGTACTCTGCTTCCTCAGAAGACAAAGGGAACAGGTAGCTGAATCTTGGTGAGGACTGCTGATGCCTTATTCCGGTTTCCCAGTGTGTTCCCCACCAGTGTGTGCAGGTTTAATCTGTGTCTGCCTTCTTGGGGAGATGAGATATGGTGAGGGAGAGAGCACCACCATCCCTGCCACAGGGGAGCCACAGCGGGGAAGACTGTGACCCCTTCTTTTTTTTTTTTTTTTTTTCAGTCAGAAGGTGTCCTTTGCTCACACTGAAGCAATGCTCACCCATGTGAGAATTTTTGTTTTTTAACATGTTCATCCATATAAGGATGGACATGGAAAAGGGCAGACACATTTTGCCAAAGTAGGCCAAAGGAGGAAGAAATGCCAATAGTGAAAAGGAAAGGAATGATAACAAAGGAGGGGGTTGAAGAGAAAGCTAATATGAATGTCTGATGAAAGACAAATGTGAAGGTGGGAACTTTTGCCTATCTGGAGATACAATCCTGAACACCTCTACCTGAAGTACCAGACATCTCCATCTGATTTATCTCAGGTATTTATTTGACATTGAGATTTATTTTACCCCAAATTCATCCTTTTCTCTTCACAGTCTGTTGAGGATCAGCACAATAAAGACTTTTGAAACAATGACATTTGTTCAAGTATAACCCACCCAAAGAAAATTTAAGATGTCTTCACTATGGCAGGGGAGGTTTCTAAGTAGAAAAGTGGGTCCTTCTGGAGAAGCTCATCATGAAACACTAATTTACTGAAAACGTTCCTGGTTAATGAACACAGTGCGTAATAAATATATTCAAGACTTACTGTGGCATTTCTAGGTTGGTCACATCTAGGATATGAGGAGTTTATATTATTCTACCTTTTCAAGAGTCAAGACAAAAAATAATAGAGGAAGTTGGTGTGGTATCACACTTTTTATCTCTTCTGAATCATCAGAAATCAAACTGAGTTAAAAATCAATAGGGATGAGATTCAACTTCGTAAACATAGATACCTACAGAACCTGTGTATATCTCACCTAGTCACCCTCAACTCCCTTGCTAGACAAAAGAGAGAATTAGACATTTCCACGCACTTCAGCAATTTATTTCTTCCTAACATATCTAAAACAGAGATCGGGGAATTGTATTAAAAAAGAATCTTATTTCCATACATCAGCCGTAATGGGAACTTACAGTAAACACTTCAGATAGAGATTTCTAAAGCTAGATCAGGTCTCAAATTTGTAAGTAACAAATAAAGAAAAAAGTATAGAAAGTATTCTCCCTTTCTACACAGTTTATCAGGAAAATAGTTCATCTTTATGGTTCAGTTTCTTTAAGAGCTATAGAACAGAGGTATGTTTTAAAAATGAGTATTTCCTGGTCATATGCAAAACCTCACAATTTTAGCTTTCTATTTTTAAACTCATCTCTCCTGACCAATTTTTCATTACCTTTCTTATTTCTTTCATTTTTCCTGTCTCCTTCCAACAATCTCACCACTTGTTTCTCTACTTCCTTTTAATCTTGAATACAAAGAGCAGGTTGATCCCAGCTCTGGCCCTGGAAATGTCAGGCTGAAAATGTTACTCTTGGAGTGATTTGCATGCATTACAAAGTGACAGGTGACAGGAGCACACAACCTCGGCTAATAGATGATTAATGATGTGATGTTGGCCAGCACTGTTGACTCGTTTTCCTGCTCTTCGGGAAACTTCAAAGGCAGCTGGCATTTCTGTTGCCTTGTGACAGGCTCATAGGTGAGTGTAATTGTTTAGTCCATATGTGCATGGCGTGGAAGGAACTGTGGGCATGTTCATGGAGCACATTTGTCTGTGTGTGTGTGTGCACGAGGCAATTTGAGGGCCGTACGCAGGAGCTCCCGTGTGCTGCTCTGTGCACACGAGCTCCTCATATACAAACTGCCTGGTTTCTGTGAGTTGCTGAGAGCATCATTATCCAGCTACTATATTCTGAATAAAATACCATGGCCCATTTGGGGTTACAGTCTAAAGGAATGAGGGAAACTCACTGGAATTTTAATCTGGATGGAGAAAAATCAGCCCTAAAGTAAACAGTATGTTTGGAAAGGAGCCCAGTAAATAGCAATCAGAACAGGATTAGAAATAGGTCAAGGCTGTAAAGCTGGATCTTTTTTTCACACCCTTTTTTTTTTTCCTTTTTTCTCAGCAAAATTTGGGAAGGTTGAGGTCATTAAAGAGATTAAGGCTACTTCAGATTTCAACGCCACCCAAATTTCGAGGCATAGGCTCACTTCTGATGCATACATTATAAGTCTGGAGTTCAGTTGAAGAAGTATTCGGAGTTTTCTAGAAGATTATTCTTAGGCAGGATCCTCTCAACACATATAGATGCCAATGTTTGGATTTAAAATCCTTGTACTCGGTAAAGGTGAAGGAAATCTCATTTCCTACTCCACACATGAACACCTCTGCCTTCTGCCCTCGGTTTCCTATTCCCCAGCTCACTGTACTCATGAATCTCTTTTAAAGTTGCTCAGCATTAGTGGAAAAGCAAGGAAACAAACTGTGGATGAGGGTTAAGGTTTGCAGTTGTGAACAAAGATCAGCCAAATCAGCCTTTTTATTTTAAACTAAAATTAATAGTTCTCTGAATCGAAATCCTGCATCAAAAGGTGTGGGTTTTTTCTGCAGATAGAAAAAGAAAAGTCTCAAATTTGAGTGCTCTTTAAACCCAAAAATTTCTTGATGGTCAATAAAGCACAAAGCTGCCATACCATAGAGTAAGGGTGTAAGGAAAGTTTGAAACAAACATGGTTTTTCCTTCCTTCTTCTGGTAGCTGTCATTTGGGAAAGCACAATGTAGGTGTCAAAAACTGAAAATGTATGTTCCTAAAACCAGAGACAAATGGCCAGAGGAGGCCTTGAAAGATTTGTATCTTCTGCTGATTAAAAGGGGAACGTAGGAGTCACTGACTGAGATAAATCTTCCTGCACAGAGTCATGTAAAATTGGATTTGAAAGGTCCTCAAGAAATCAGCTCAAGAAATGGGCAAGAAACCTGTCCTAAGCAGTTGAAGCCCATGCCCAAACTCTGAAACAGCCACAGCATAGGATACACTCAACAAATCAGGTGGACCCAGGACAGATTTTGAGCCTGTGTCTGGGTGCCTGCTTGAGACCCATCCTACAATGGTTTCTCATCTCTTTAATTTTGACATGGAGGGGAAAGGGGCAAGTTGCTCTCAGCTTGAGGTAAAGGCTTCAGTGCTTCTCAAACCATCTCTTTTTTTTTTTTTTTTTTTTTGGTTTCTTTTGCCTCACGGATCGCTCAGTTTGTTAACTCAATCCAAAGACTTGCCATGTTCACTTCACATTTCCCAGCCCTCACTAACCCTTCAATTCACAGGACATCACCCACTCCAAGTCAGACGGTGCTCCAGACAGGGCAAGACACTGAGTGCCAGGACACCAGAAAGCAGAGAAAAAGGAAAGAGCTCGTAGGCTTTGATCTATTTCAGACCTGTCAGATTAAGTAGGTCTGGAGGTTTGGGTGACGAGGCTTGTGCTTCATGCTTGCTTAAGCTGAATTGCCTTGGAGAAAGCTGAACATTCCCTTCATGGTGAAGTCTGTGTCACCCTCCCTCCATCCACAAGCAGCAGCAAAAAACATCTCAGCTCTGTGCGCTTGTGAAAATACCAGCCCCTAATTTGTGATGTTTGTGACATCTATTTCACAGAATTACAGGCTGACCTGGGTTGATACTAAAAACGGTTGTTGTTTCTAGTGTTCCTGGAAATGCAGTTCATTGTGTCTTAGTCCAAGTCTGTTGAGTAATGTGTGTACACATGACTGTGTGAATGTGTTCAAGAGGGATGCCAGAGTGACAGCAAAGTGGCAACAGCTGACCCACAGAAATAATTCCCTTAATTTTTAATACTGCTAGGGCACATAAAAATATAGGTATTATCATGGTAGAGACATTGGTGCATATACACACAGAGACTAAGAAAAACACAAAATGACTTGGACATTCTGCAGTACTGCTGGTATTTTGTGTGATAGATTAACCAGTACTTGTTGTGTTACTTAGTACTTTGGAAAGCTGCTTTAAATACTTTTCCCTTGGTTACTGATAAATATTAACTTTGGGTACCTGTATCATGCAGTTAGCTTTAAAAGCCTGAAAATTTAAAAGTACGAAAATCAACTTTTTTCCAAATGTGCTTTGTGAAGTCTAGTAATTTCCAAGAACAGTTAAAAAAACAAAAAGAAACCAGGACTGAAGTTTCTGGCTCACACTTGCTTTTAATAGAAACTAACACCAGTAGTAATGGAAATGCTTTGTTTCCCTCAACACATTCAAGATTTTGCCTTTATTTTATCCTATTATTTTAAGGAAAATTTGAATGGCAACATTTAAGATGACTGGCTTGTTAGCTTATTTTATTTTCCTTCCAGTGCTTGTCCTGAGCAAACAAGGCAGCTCTGAATCCACACAATCTTCTGGCTGTCATTAAGAATGGAAATTTGCAATAAAAGGTAAATATTTTTAAGGACCTTCTCAGCAAGCATAAAAGAGTGAATTTTAGAGGGAAGTTGGTAACTGGTGATTGCTTCTGACACTAGAGCACCAGAGTCACTGTTCATCTGCTGCAGAATCGTGGCCACCTTGGGGTGGAATGCACTAGCAGCTGTAAGTCCCAGCCCTGTTGTTTAAACCGAGAGAGGTTTTGGCACATCCTCGGTGGAATCAAGATTAACTATTTATACCATACAGCAGCTGGCTACAGAAGGAACAGTAATTTCTTTCAAATTGTTTCTAAGTCTGGTAGAATTAGAAAGTTTCTGTTGTGCTCTAAGACGAAAAGGCTTCTTTTCCAAAGCCTTCTGCTGTTGCGGCTTCCACGATTTCAAGAGTGAAAGTGGCAGCACTGTGAAACAATGGAAGAAAGCAATTACAAGCTCTGGAAACTATCACAGAGAGAGAGATGCAACATTCTGAAGTTTCTCCTGTGATCTCAGTCACAACTTCATACGGTTACATCCTCCACAACCCAGCTCCAAAGGGCTGCCAAAATGCTGCTCGTGCCTTCTAGACAGTGCGTGCATCTGATCAATCCATTTGATTTGTGGGTTAGGACTAAGCCTCACAGTCAGACCCAATGATCTCATTGCTGCTAGCATGAATGCAAAACACTGTGAGCAAAAACAAGGGGATTGATCTGAAAGGACACAGGTAATTTAGAGCAGAAGTTGGGCTTTTGTGTATTAATTAAAAAGTTCGCTGTAACCTATGGGACACATCAGCTCTCTTGCAAAGGTTGTCATCTCTGCGCAGCCAGCCATTTGTTTTGTTTGCTTCCTAGAGAAACTTGATTTTTGTGACGGGCTATGCCTTTTGCTACTATATCCTCTGGGAGAGAGGTCTGGTCAGATGATTAACATTATCTTCACTCTTAAACATTACATTATTAAAATTGGGCAGGTTTTTTTTTTTTTTTTAATAGCAACTGACTAATTAGCCCCACGTCTCATCTCAGCTGTCAAAAACCTCTATTCATTGACAGTTTACTTTAAGTGGTTCAATTAGCATAACAAATGACTCACCAAAAGTTCTGTAGGCATCCTATTGATTAATGTCATTTATCTTGCAAACCAGCAGTAGATGTGTGAGTTGCTCCTAACAATTATTATATACATTTATATATGTATATAATAAGTGCCTCTCAGAGAAGCAATGCAATTTAGGTGTTATTTGCAGACAGTTAATAGCAGTAAAGGGCTTTCATCAGCAGCAATAAGATGGATGATTTCCCAGTTAGGAACCAGGTACAAGACAGGGCCATGTTTCTTTGCACATCACGCAACATGCATCCAAGCGATATAAAGGACAGAAATTTCTATGAGCATGTGATCAGACTGAAGAGTATGGAGACTGATCAGCAGCCATAGAATTTGTATTTTTGACTTTTTCCTTCTGTTTCATGAGCTTTTCAGAATATTGGTATATAGTCTATTAACAATGTATTGTATAAAATTTTGTTCATGTTCTATGTGTCCAATGCATAATGCACAGAAAAGAAAAGCACTGGGTTCTTCAGTTTCGGCTTCAAATACTTGCCTTGGAATTTTTGCTCCTAAAACTCGTATGTGATTTGGAAAGCAGAGTGTCCTAAGCACCTACGGCCGGAGCTGATGGCAGATCAAGGGGCACAGCACAGCAAGAGGGCAGCTGATTTTCTACTAGAACAGGACCCTTAGCTAGTGACAGTACAGCAGCACTGGGCAAGAGGGGGAGAGGAAGGGTTTTTTCCCCCTCAACTCTGCCACTCACCTTTAGCACTCACTTTGGTATTTCTTAGTCCCCTCTGTCCATTTTTTTATATCCGCTTTGATTTTATCCATGCTGCTCATGAGGTCTACACAGTCCTTGCCACCAGGACAGTCCTCCCTGAATGTTCACGCAGTGCCTTACCCTACAAAAGGTCAGAGCCTCAGAAACCCCCATGATACAAAAATGCAACATTCCACCACAGAGCAGATTCCAGGTATTCACCACTGTGGGGGAAAATGGTCTCCCATCAGTTAGTGACTCTTTTCAGATGACAATTGCCTGAAATTTCTGCAGAAAGCAGTTTTCTGCCAATGAAATCAGAGATGGCCATACAGTACTCTGAAAGGAATTAGTATGGGTGCCTCTGTAATCATAGCAAAAAAGTATGTGTGTGTTTCAGTTGTTTCAAAGTACTTCTCCTAGAGGAAGAAGCTTTTATGACTGAACTCTTTAATAAGGGCTCTTCCCCCAGTCTCAAGAGGGACAGTGCAAGCTTTAAAGAAAGTACAGCAAGTGCTCTCACTACTGAAGCCACTAGGAGTATATTTTATAAAGCAATATTAAAGAAATACTGAAAGCAGAATAATTTAATCAGATTCATGAAATCAAATACCCCCAAGGCAGCGATGAAGATGCAGCTCAACAGGTGCTGGCATTTCATTCCATAGGAAGAGGAAAATTCATCAGCTCTTTTTTTTCTTTTCATTTTTCCTTTTCTTTTTTTTTTCTTTTCTCTTTATAGAAGTTAAACTTGACACTAAATAAAACCAAAGCCAAATAACCCTAGGACATGAGGATTAGTGCAAAGGCACCTTGGGCCTATATGCAGTCGCACTCTGTCTCTTCTTGTTTGGGAGCTGGAAACTATTCATTACTAGGGAGTTGGAGGGAATGTTGTCAAGTGTTTCTTTAAATGGCAGTTTTTTTCCTGATCACACAATCAGTCACTGGCAAAATATTTCATCTTCTCTCTCTTTACTTGCATTATGTTGCCATGACTGCATTCTCTTCTGGTAAAGGGCAGCGCAGCAGACCTTTATCCCAACCTGGCATCTCCTCATGCTGCAGAGAGGTGTACAATAATGTATGAAAATCATCTTGGAAAATTAGCAGTGGAAGAACCCTCTACACCTAGAAATTTAGGGTTTCTATCTGTCCTAATTTTCAAGGAAAGAGATGATAGTTTTTGTTCTTTTGTGCTGTTACTCATTCACTCAGCTGATGGCTTTCCTAGATTTCTTGCAAGAATGGTATTTCTGTAATTATATCAGGGTAGGCTATGAAAGTGAAGAGTAAACTGACTTTGATAGCAACTAGTAATGTTAGCTAGGAGATCTTGGGAAAAGCTCTTGGAGGAGAAAGAGGTACAAATCCTCAGCATCTACTGTGGTACCACTGAAATACCAACCGAGCAACAACTTGGAGTGTACACGCCCTTCAAACTTCTCTGGAGAAATCAGCCCGTTCTCATTTGTCAGGTATGCAACTGAGTGATAAATTCAGCTCACTTAAATCTACCCAGCAAAACTCAGACATCAGGTTTGTTCCAGGCACCTCCACTCGCTGTGTCATCAGCAGGGAGTCAGGTGCTCCACGCAGTGAATCATTCTGTGCTGCAAGAGGTGCCATCCACTGGCTTTCAAAGGTGCCTGTGTCTCCCTACTGACGATAGAGAGAGCTATGAATAGTAACCTAGACTGAGTACCTTCCCTCTTACCAGCACTAAAATTATCTGAGAAGATTCCCATCCAGCTGTCTTCTCCAAAGTAACACAGGAGAAAGTGGATAGTAGAGAAAATTATGCTTTCAGTCCACCAGGCAGACCTGCTGTGCAGGGGATCACCCTTCCTTTTTATATGGGCATCAAATCCACTCAGCAGTGAGAAAATGGAGTAGAAACATCAAATCTGTGTGCCTGAGGTCTGGGTGAGTGCAGTCCACAAGCACTAAGGTGATCTGGAGAAGCTGAGCAAGTACGAAGGGACAAGATGTTTAGGCAGTGCACGATCCTGATAAGTGGCAATATCCCTGAGACAGATTTTTGAAGAGTATAGAGAGAAAAGCATTCAGTTTATGATGCATATTTAACAGCTAAAATATAGCAGCAGTACTGTCCAGTCCTGCCTCATGGCTTCTTTCTCCAACAAGGCCATCATAAATTCTGCCTTGAGCAAAGCAGAACTGATTGGACTCAATTTATTCTTCTTTAAAACACACACACAAACACATTCACTAGGGAAGGATATAGAAGTTCCAGGAAAGAGCCGTAACTCAATTGCCATTATAGAACAGAAAGATAATTAAGTAAATGTTGGCAGGGGATAGCATTGAATAACTTTAGCAGAATGAGCTCTTCCTTGCTTTGCCCTTTGCAGAAAGTATACTGCATTCTCCAGAGACCCCACCCTAAATTGCTTTGGATAGCTTCCTTTTCCCTGAAGGAAATCAGAGAGAACAGGGCTGGAAGGAAGCTTCAAAGGTCGGTTTCCCTCAGTACAAAGCAGGATCCACCCAAGCTCAGCTGGTGAAGAGCCGTGTTTTCTCTGCCGAGGGGCAGGAGGTCAGTCTGCATCCTGCACAGGGATGAAGTTAACCCTTCCCATATCACTGCCTGGAACTTAGGAGGATCCAGGTAACATCTGAATCACTTTGATCTACAGTTTGGAGCAAAGAGAAGCTTTTTAGAGAGAAATTAATAATAAGTGGGACATAAGTAGACATCCTGAAATGTAACCAGCTTCTGTTTGTGCCTGAGTATCCAGAGTATAAGGGAGCCATGAGCTGCAGTTACTAATTAGTTCCAAGGGCAGATAAATAGCAGCTCTGCTTTTTATTCATCCCATGTGGTGATCCACTGGGTTTGTAGACTTTGGCACATTTTATGTCTGAAATTTATCATGAGTTTATAGCCAGAAAATAAGTTAACAGAAGAAGAAAAACAAAAAAACCCATAATTGTAAATCTTATGACTGTACTTTTTAAACTAGAATATGAGAGAGAAAGAGCACATGTGATAAGAAAAGAAAGAAAACAGAGCAGTAAAATGTTAAATTAGCATGTTTGAGTTCATTCTTGTTGAGGCAGGTAGGTTTCAAGTCAGAGAGCTTCTCTTTAATGTCAGTGGATTTTGGACAATACATTCCTTCTTTTTTGAGTTCATTGAAAGAACCGTGTGCAAAATGCTATGTGTATAATACATATGCAGCCTCCTCTAAAATAGAATTATTTTAAATCAAAATCTTCAAAATATTTTATCTTACTGTCTATCATAGAAGGTTATTCAAGCTTCTTGGTAATGAATCTTTGTCTAAAACATATTTGGCAATCTTTGCATAATCATGTCACTATATGTCATAGACTACACCTTCAAGAATCACCACATGATGTGTGAAATGAAGCAAAAATAGCAGATATCCTTAGAGTGACTTTGGTAAAACAGTGCTAATTTCTCAACCTTCGGAAAGATCAATGTAATCTCAAAGTTTCAAACACATCAACAAAAATATCTTTGAGGGGGAAACAGAGATGTGTAAGTGGGTTGTTTTCATTTAATAGGAAAGTTAGCACAGAGAAATTTTGGGCTGTCACTGAAACTGAAATGTATGGTAAGCTCGGGATGAGAAGAAATGTTTCATGATTGCACAATCACAGGCATTTCCAGCCTTATATGACGTCTTTAGAGCTGCATTTTGTGTCTTAGGATCTGTTACGACAGCACCTGTTTAAAAAATGATGCTTCCAAAAATGCTGTCCTGTGATTGTATGGGAAAGAGAAGATGATCAATAAGAGAAATGCATCTGAATCAGAAAATATAAAAGCAGCAGTGCCATGCTTATCCAAGGCACTGGATAAAACACAGACACAGTAAGAAGTGTTTCTATTTAGCATATGATTCATTTAATCTCTGTCAGGTGGAATTTTAACAGTGTAGTATTTAGTTTAACCTAATCATTCCAACTCCTTCCATGATCAAATAAAGAGATGCACAGATCTCCAGAGAGTGATTTCTTTTGTTCTTAGTCATAGTGTCATAATACATAAGACAAATTTTATTTTGTGATGGTCTTGTTCCTCCATTGTCTATAGAAAGGTCTAGATGACCAGATTAACCTTAGCACCTTACTTCCAGAAACCTAAAGTTTTTGTGTGTTGAATGTAATACAGTAAGAGCTCTCATTTTAGCCTGAAAAGGGTAAGATAACAATAGTTGAAAAGCAGCTGAAAAACCATATATGTTTTGTTTAAATATAATATTGGAGAAGAGAGATGACCTTAATATAATTTATGATTTATATTTTAGCGCTACCAGGAAGCTTAAGCTGCCTAAAGACTGCACAATGTAAGCAGAGATGATGGATAGGAAAGGATGGAAAGTTACAGGAACTCTAGCACTGAGATTAAGTGACTACATGAAGGTCACGATAGATGAATGCTTTTTTCACCTGAGTATTATGAAGGTACAGATAGAGACAATACAACAATGGGCAGTGGAGAGGAAATGGAGAGTGTTGGACACAGGCTTTTGTTTCCCTAAGGGTTTGAATTTAACCACGGTTTTCATTAGGCAAGACTCCTAAATTAGTTGTGTCAGGCTCCTTCTGCAGTTATGTGACAAAATAATAGCACTTTTTTGAGAATAAGTCAAATTGCCAAGGGACTGAATTGCAACCTGAGTGAAACCTAATACTGACTCCCACTTAGAAATACAGAGTCAAGTTTGATGAGTAGAAAGTCTCCGTGAAGATCAGATGAATGGATAAAAAAGTGATGCAATGGGAATCTCCATAATTTGAGAATCATCTCGTGGATGGACAGGGTCTGGGCACAAAGTGTTGCCAGAGCTTTGCCACTGAATTCAGCAGAACCTGGATTTTACCAGTGTTGGAGAATCCCAGAGGAGGTGCTCTGGAGTTCACCGATAGGATTGCCAGAGGTTGTCTGATCTTGGGACAGGCGTCCAAAGGAATAGGACATCTACAGGTGGTCTAGGTTTAAAATAACCCTCTAGGAGAATCTAGCAGATGATATCTGTATCTGAGACTCATCTGTCATAATTTCTTAACAAAGAAGGAATGAGGGACAAGATCTGCCAAAAATACATAAGATGGATCAGCCAAATTGTTTCTAAATGGTACCTCAGTCAGAAATCTCCACAGGGGGCCAGCAGCCAGCTGCACTGCACTATAGAGTAAATGTTACTGTTTTGGAAAAGAGTCAGTGGCAAGTGATTTGCATTAAATTTTTTTTTTCTTTTGTTGTTGTTGTTGGTTTTGTTGCTATTTTTGGCTAACACAGAAATGCATCAGCATGTGAAATTTACAGAGCAAGTGCCCAGTTGCTGATTTCCAGTACAGTTTTTGCCTCCATGCTTAGAGATTTTGCTCCCAAAAGGCAGGGAGGAGGGGGAGAGTAGCAGGGTGGAAGTGGTGATAGGGAATCCAAAAAACCCCATCAAACAGAGAGACTATCCAGAACCAAAAATGGTTTGCATTTTCCAACATTTCCTTTCTAACTCAAGAATGCACAGAAATCTGTGAATTCAGAGTGCCTGTGGTTCTCTTGCCTTGGAAAGGAGAACAGAAGACAGAACAAAACCTATGTTGAAAGCCACTGAACTCATGAATATGAACAGGGGCCTGCAAGAAAATGAAGCCCAGGGATTCATGGATCTCGTCATGGTCTAGAGATGCTTTCAGCATATGTCTAGTGTGCAGCAGGGTCTGGCAATTTTCCTGGTATTTAGGCTGCTTTTGGGACTGCTGCTCTCCTGCACATGTTTGTCCTGGAGGATGGTTTTCACTGATATGGTGTGATGAAATTCCTATCTAAACACTTGCAGGTGTATGAGGGATGGCTCTGGCCAGAAATCTGTTCACTCGGCCAGAGAAGAACACTGCTAGGGGCAGCAAAATGGCTCTGCCCCTCAGCCTGCCTGCTCTCATCTAGGGACAATCTGGGTGTGCTGGAAAAATGTGACACTAATTCTGCATCCATCACTCTCTGATGACTGCAGAGGTAAAGAGGAAGATCAGTTTATTTCAAGGATCTACCCCCAGTTCCATTCCTTCTCTCCTGCGACTGAAACAGCCTGGCCAAACCCAGCCCCTAATACTTGGAGTGGAAAACACTTGGGCGCTTCCAAGTGTTGTCTCTACAGATGTTTCTCACATACCCAGACACACATGGATTTATGCGTAAGTGCAATCACAAAAACATGTGGAATGATTGCTGTGAGGATAATTGTACAGGTAGTAGTCTACACTAACATGCCTCACACACGTGGATGCGTATGTATGGATTAGAAAGACAAGAAAATACAACAGAAGATTCAAAAAAGTTAAAGCTAGAAAATACCACAGGAATGATCCAAGAGTTTCTCTGCCTTGCCTTAGCCAGTCATTATTGTCTAAAGCAACCTCTGCTAGGCTGCACAAGATGCTGAGATCATACAGTATGATGAGAAAAGAAACAAGAACAAATCATGAAATATTCAATATCCTCTAGCGGCACTGATGCAGTCTTTAAGCACAAGGCAGTGCATTAACACTGTTCACTACGCTTCCTAACTCAAGTGGCTATAACTAGACTATGGGAGAAAAAAGGTGAACAGTTTTTACACTCCTTTTGTACTGAAAAAGCCCCAGATGAACCAAGGTTTGGCACTCTCCTTGAAGAAATGTGTGGCTTGATAAGTGAATTCAGAGAAGGGTGAGTTAGAGGCTGAGAAAACACTATCCACAAGAAAGACTTGAAAGAGTTGTGCCTACTTAGAGTGCAGAAGAAAAGAATGAGTAAAGGCATGAAAATAGTACAAAAGCACTTCACTCAGAAAAACTTTGTCTCAGTTACAAAGAAGTTTCAGTTAAAGCATCAGATGATTTTGGCCTGGAAAGGTCTCATGTCTTAGGGTAAGATAGCTCCCATCTTCCTGAGATGTCACTTTCTCTCCGCTCTTTGTGGAACAAATTTGGTCAACACCCCTAATTTTTGTGTTTGGTGATGAGAAAGCTTTCCAGGCATGGCAGGACTGCCCAAAATACAGGCGTTTCATGAATCAGGGCCATCACTCTCAGGCTACTTTCTTTTTGGTGCCTTTACAATGAGTGTGTGCCACTTGCCACAGTAAGACATTCTGCTAGTCTGTGAATCCCTAATTTGACTCAGCAGGATTGTACACAAGTTCTTACATAAAAAGCCCTACCAGAATACCACTGAATTTATCTTGGACTGATGTGTACAGCATGAACACAAGAATGTATTTTACCTACAATCCCTTGCCTCACAGTGTAAAGGGTAGAATTTATATCCTAAAATCAAGAGACACATTTTAAATACACTGAAAATTCCAAGGATTCTTGTACTCTTTTACCAAATTAATGAAAAGTTTGACTTGTAGAATAAAATTGTGGTCGCCAAGTTTGAAATGGATTTATTTTCCATCTTTTCAAATGTTCTTACGATCATCCATGTTTTGATCCCTTACAGAGGAAATGTTGCTGGAAGGATTTGGTTGCCTTTTAGATTGGTTTGTTTGGGTTTGTTTTGTTTTGCGTTTTTTCTGTAAAAGTTCCAAAACCCAGCCTCTCCTCAGTGATTTTTTTTTTTGTTACTTCTTTTTCCTTGCTGTGGGAGAAACACATTTACAACTCACTAAAACTGATTAAAGCTCTAGCAATGTGCAGACTTTCTTGACCTGCCTGAAACACCCTGCTTTTGTGCGTAAAAAGGATGCATGTACAGTGATTACCAGATCTGCTGTTCAAGCAGACCTTTTCTTTCTGGGTCTGCTAGTCCTGGGTGAGGGTAGTTTGTTTGTAACTCCACTTGAGGCAGACTCAGAAGAGTGTGGCATTCACTGCAGCAGAAAAATCGACTCAAAATTCAAACACCTTAGTCTCAGCTGACTAAAGATTCTTCCCCCCTGAACACTCTCTTGACCATCCAGCCACATCTCCAAGGTTGGCAGGAGCTCTCAGACACTCAGAGCAGATTTGGTAAATGAGATCCAGTTCTCAGACTGCAGGTGAGCTAATTCAGTGCCATTAGCTGCAGCCAGGACTTCATCTCCTCATTAGGAAAGAGATAAATTATGCAAAGTGTACTCTCAGTACAAGCAGCAAGAGCCGGCAAAGCCACAGAAAAGAGAGAGGTGGAAGGGAAAAATAGTCTGCAAAGCAGGGCAGAGAAAATGCAACACTGCCCTGGAAATGGTGGGGGAAAGCCTCATCTTGGGTCAGCCCTAAATGGAAGAAAAAGGCTTCACTTTGTTTGACCTCTGCCAGCTGCAGTGAGAGTCAGGCCCAGGTCCCTTGCTAGTTACTCCTATTGTACCTTAATGTTTCATAAGAAATCAATTTACATAAAACTTCAGAGCCCATGAAGGAAAATATTTATCTCTTATACCCCAAGCAGTCCCTCCACAAGGGATTCTCTTCCTTGACAACACTTTGCAAAACCTTATTTCTTTTCCTGATGGCTGTTGCCTGGAAGCATGGCATCAATGAAAGCTCTTCCCTGGCACTGTGCTTATTTTATTTCCGAAAAATACCACAGCACGGAAGAAAGTGACTGTGTGAAATATCCTACAACCACCTGAGCAAGATAAAATATCCCAGGTATGGGCAGGAAAAAATGGTTGACATTAGCTTAGATACCAGACCCCTCTCAATCCTGGTCCCTGCAGGACTGTCAACATGGTGACCAACCATTCTGGCACCCTTCTGTGGGAGGGAAATGCTGCCAGGAGCTGCGTTGGGCTCACATTAATTTTCTCCTGGCCAACAAAGACTGACCAGATTGCAAAGACTGTGAACTCGTGACCTTGATTTGTTTTCCCTCCAACAGCTTCCTGGAATGTTTGGTTTCTCAGCCTCCTCTCTGCCTCCTCCTTCTCTTTGCCCACGAGCCATCACGGGGGCAGATCCAGCCCTGAAAATGCTCCCCAGGTGTGAACCAACCCCGCCAGGTGCAGGAGGAGAAGCGGATGCCAGCCAGGCTGGAGTCCATCCGTCACCCCCTCGGCACAGGTAGGACTGGGCTGGAAGGACGGCGTAACAAAGACAGACTACATTTAGCTGGATACTTTCCCTCAATCACTGCATTAGCTTTTCCTGATCCTATAGTTAAAAACAGCTATTTATTCTGTCACTACACGCTGGCAAAGATATATTGCACCAAGTCAGCGCCTACAATTATTATAGTACAGAAAACCTTTGCTGTAGCACGTTTAGTGCTGCTATTTATCAGGCACAGCTATTACATCCTGGCTCCCAACAAGGCTATACAATTCTGGCACCCAGGAAGACAGCAGGTGCTCTGAATTAAACCAGGGCCCAAAGATGTTCCCTTCACCTTCCTCTGGCTTTCCTTAATAGCCTAGCAAGGACTGAGGGCTATCAGGAAGGAAAAGGGTTGCAGGAAAGCACTGTGCTTATCTGACACTTTATCTTAGTGTCACAAAATACCATGTTTCGGGGGGAAACATTGCTGTTTTGTGAGGGAGGTGACAGGATCACTAGAAATTAAGAGAAATTAGAATCCAAGTAGGTTACCCAGTTCTTCAAAGTGCCAAAACCACAGCATTTAATCATAGAAGATATTTGTTTGTGAAATGTTTATCCAGCACAAACTGATAACCAAAAATATTGCACATCATGGTCCACCTGCCCATCCAGCCATCAGAAAGTGTACTCATACCACTGCTACTGATACCTCCATTCATATACAGTCTCAAGGCTCTGGGTGTATTTTTCATATCTTTGCTATATCATCAAAACCTCATTCTATTATTACCAGCAAAACTGTCTTGCCAATGGTCTGCACTTAAGATTAATTTGAATTCATGCCTTCCAAGAGAAAAGTATTTAAAAAGGCGTTTCTTATAGAATCCTCTCCAATTTTCTAACTTGTTTTAAGCAAACTGAAAATTTGACTTACAAAGTACACAGATTTATTGTAATGATTAAAAAGAGAGAAAGAAATGTTAGAGAATAACTGACTGATCAGCAAAAAGGGAATTTTTTTGGATACTTTCCTGAAAGCCTGTTATTCCAGAGTTCTCTCTCTCCCACTGTCACTAATTTTCAAAAGAAATTCAAGCCTGAATCTAAGAGCCTTCCCTGATGATTACTCTCTGGGAAAAAAAAAAAAAAAAAAAGAAAAAAAAAAAGAAGCATTTTTTTTTAAACCATGATTTTTTCAGTAGAAAAAAGTTGTCTAAATTACTTTGATCAGTCCTTTCCAACATGTTTCCAGCCCAGAGTTGCCAGCAGCTACATTGAGTAATGTGGGTGTGTCTCGGCGGAGAGCACCATCGCTGGTGATCGCGTGTGTTCAAAGTGCCAAAAGGCACTCGGTGTCTGTCAAGTCTAGATGTTTGTAGGGGCAGAACCACAACTGGAGAACTTCTGTGAGAGGGCCCAAGGGCAGAGAAGACTGTATAGGAACAGCTGAACAGGGATCAACACTCAGCCAACCACTCAAGTAATACTGTGGAATATTTTGGGTCACTGCTGTCAAGGATATTTTAAGAAATTTTTGGGCACTTTGAGGTACTTAGGTTTAAGTTTATTCCCACCAGCTCCCAGCCAAAGGCATCTTTTTGAATCTGGTTTTGAAAGTCTTAAGCTCCCAGGCTTCCTGCTGTCATAAAGAACATTGTCATCATATTATGGAACTGCTACTTGCCACAACTGCCTGATTACTTTGCCTTTGCAACATGGTAGAGGTGGTTCATGGGATTTGGTGTGATTTATTTGTTTGGGTTCGATGTTCCAAGACAACAGTCTCATTTAATTGGAAGGAATAAGCACAATAATCAGATTGTGTGAGAGAGGATCAAAGAAAAAAGGAAATTAAAATATTCTCAATAATACTGGTAATATTAATTACTAACACAAAAGGAACATTTTGCTTCTGGCCATTGTTGCCGATGTACAGGACATCCACACTGAGTGGATCTATTGACCTGATATTCCTGCTTAGTGTGCAAGTGGTACTAATGTTAGCAGGACTATATTTAAGAGACAGCAGCCCTTAAGAGACATCTGCTGATGGGGCTGCAGACACCACCAAAGATTCATGCTACTAACTAGGAGCGGGACTCAGACAGTGGAAATAATTTGCTTAAAAGCATGTTGATTTGGACATCACTAATCTCAGCATTGATCTTTGCCGGCATTAACTTTGCTGTTAATGCAAATAACTGAACATAAGGATGCCATTAATTGTATTGATATAATGGAAGGCATTGCCCTTGACTTCAAGGCCCCCCTCCTTGATTTAGTGCTTGCCAACGACTCAACATTTTTGTCTCCTCTCCCCTTTTCTGCTTGTCCAAAATGATGTTTCATTCCTTTTTATGTCCCTGTTATGCTTGGAACATCCTGTCTCCACGCTCCACTCCTTCAAATGCTCCTTTTCTTCCTGAAGGTCCTGCATTCACCTTCCCTCCTTTCCCCAAGTGCAGTCTCACAACTCTAACAGGAAGAAAGCAAGAATATATATATATATATCTCCAGAACACAACAGCAGCAACACACATGAAGAATTCAGGTTGTTCTGCCAGCATGGCAAATTCCCTCTGTGGTTTCCTGGACCAAGAGGATTGTGAGTTCCAGGAGTAAAGGCTTAATGAGGAAAAGACAACAAATGTGACTTATCCATAAGGTTTTAGCAAGGCTGTCAAATCAAAACAGTGCTTCTTCTGATTGCCCATTTTACAAACTGAATACTGATAAAATGCAAAGGCTCTGGAAGAATTGAAAAAGAAAAAAAGAGAGCTGAGGACTTCAAACTCTTATTTCGGAAATGAATGAAAGCAGGGATGCTATATATGTAGCTTCTACCAAGGAAAGTTCGGAAAATTTGTTGCCTTTTATTAGTACCTATCAGAAGAAAAAATGTCTGATGGCAGAGGGCATTTTAGTTTAGGAAGTGAAGACATCACAGAATATCATATCAGACAAACTAAGTCTGAAATTGCAGTATGGTTTATTTTGATTGAGTCAACTCTCTGAGTCCTAAAATCTTTAAATTAACTTTAATTTTCTATGAGGCACGTTCAAGATCTGAAGAAAAAAAATAATTATACATTTGGGAGAAAATTTTTGTTTTCCCAATAGAAGTGTTAATTTAGACCAGAAACTTAACAAATACATATGAAAATCGCTTTCTCTGACCCAAAGATTTAGCAGTGTCAAAAGGGAAGACACAGGAAGAGAAATACTATTGCAGATCTATCATGGGCAACCACAATTTTCATTGAATAATAGAACAAGCATCAATTAACTTTGCATTTTTCTCAGCCATTATTAATTGTTTGATTTCCTGAGGGCACTATCATGGTAGAAACTGGTATTGAGTGGATCTGAAGAAGTAAGGGTATGGGGAAGATGTCATATGTGTAAGTGGCTTGCTGGATCAGGAGGCCTTCAGGCTGTCTTTTTCAACCAATCACCACATCTTCGTTTAAAACAGGGTTGCTGACTGTTTGAAATGCTGTCAACTTTGAGATAATCAGAGGCATAGCCTCTGGAAACTAGCACATTGTGGGACTGTAAAAGGAAGCCCCTGCAGGGGAAAGTAGGAATAGTGTACGTAGCAGCATTAAATTGACATCTATTTGTCAGAAACATCCTTTGCACCTCTTTTCTCCAGCAAAAATATTCCACTGAAAAAAAAAACCAACAAAAAAACCAACAAAAAAACCACCCCACCCTCATCCTCCAGTTCCTCAATTAACATCTGAATTGTAATCAACAACTTAGCAGTCAAGGAATCTTTGAAGAGATGAGAAATTAAATGTTGTTTTTCAAGCTGAACATGAAAACGCTGTGATGATAGTGGGATTATTTTGGAAATACATGGCCAATAGAAACCTTGGAGGGACTTGATCCATTCCAAATCCAAATCCCTTTTGGTCCCTTAATCCATAAATCTTACTAGAGAAGTATGCTAGTGCTAAATAGTTGTGTTTAAGGTTTGCAGCTGGATTTTCATGAACGGTTGTCTGTCATCATACGTCTGTAAATGCATCTTCAGTAATTACTTTGCACTTGAAAATTGTTTTTCTTTGCAAATCAGTGGTAAAAATTTTGATTTTGAATATCAGTTCTGTAAATGGGAGGTATTTATTTGCTCTGTGTTACAGATTGGAAAATGGAGGGACAGAGGGTTAATTGAGCCTAGTTTTTAAAAAAATCTAAATTATTTGTATCAAAAGAAAACAAAGATGCAGACATGAACCAAAATCCTTCTATAATCAGGATCATAAAGAAAACAAAGAAAAGAGAATTGCTGTCTCAAGTGTCTTTTGCCCTATTTACAAGACAATAATAGTGTGGACAGGTGAATTATCACAAAAAATAGCATTAATAAACTTTGCTTTGTTCTTTCCCCTTCTTTTGACTGTATGGTACCCATAGGGGTCTTAATGGCTCCTGATTTAGTGAAAAGCACAGGAATTTCCTGGTAAACTGAGGAAATGGGTGTATGCCCTCAATTTAGCCTTGATTTACTTCCATGTGACTCATGCCATGGGTCTCATTTGCCCTAAATTATCATTCTGTAGTGTAGGCTATGAGGAATGTAGTTTGGGATGCTCCTGCTCAGCAAAGCAGCAGGATATTCGTAGCATCTGCCTTTTCATTTTCACATAGAATATAACATGATCTGCCTGTCCTTTAAACTAAGAAGCAAGCCAAGCCACTCACGAGGGCCAAATTTCATGCTGCTTCACTCCACCTCCACTTCAGCTCACTTCATGCTGCTTTTGCTCCACTTCAAAATCCAAGACCTAACTGGGGACCCCAAATACGCCACAGATCAGTCAAATTTCAGTGGTTGCACAGTTCCTGAGGAGGAGGAACAGATGGACAGGAACACAAAGAGGCTGATTGCATAAATTCTGTTTCTTAAGAAACTAGACTAAAATTAGGTGTTTTAAAATCCAGATCGAGGGTTAATTTTGTTTGGAAGTAGGTGCCTCGATACTAACACATATGGTTAGGACAGTAGCTGTTTCTGTTAGTGTTGTCAAAACCACATTCTGATATCCCAAATTCAGTGCTGCTATACCATTAGGGACTGTTATGTCATGAGATGAGATATGCTTTATGGCCATTTCCACTTCAGCCATGCAACCTGCTAACAGAACTTCTTGTTTCAGTCAATTATTTTATAATTATGTTTTAAAATGTCATGTCTGATTTGAGCCAAACACTTGGCTTTTAGCCTTCCCAAGAAAAAGAAAGACAGTGATATGAAATTGTGATATTAAAAGCAGAACCTGTGCCATCTATAGATGCGCTCTCAATCCAGAGCTATATTTCTATACATAACTTGGGGCATGGTTCCATAACAGATATCCTTCCTCTGCAGAATCCTCAGAAATGTCTAAATGTAAATGTTTGATATATGATCCATTGGCAAAATAATAAGTATCAAAACAAACAAGCAAAAAGATTAAACCCTCAGAAATCCACAACACTAAACCCCCAATTTTAAGTAGGAATGTCCCCAGAAATGGATTTAATTTAAAGTTCATCCAAACAATAATTTTTGTTTGTAGAGATGAGAAGGGCAGTAGCCTCTTGTAGAACAGTGGTGAGGACAGGAGATGCTAACACAGATTAGTAATGTATGGTGATTATATATATAACCTCTTTATGAAAGTCCAGAAAAGAGTTGTTTCTACTGACACACATTCCCACTCTCAAAATGCCAGAGAGATTCCTTCTTGTTTTCCTTTTCTCACCTATCCAGATGAAAGGTTTTGCCCCAAGATGAATTTGCACAGAGTTATGGAGGAGGTGAGCTTCTGTGGCACTGTCCTGGAATATTCATGTCATGCAAAAGGGTCAGAAGCTGCTGCAAATCCTGATGCAGCTGCCACCTTACAGGGCTCCCACAAATCCTCCTCCCATCAATTACCCCAATTGTCCTGATATGAATCATCTTTCACAGCAGGAAAAGAAGCTGAAATTCCTTGGTATTACCTAGATGTGCCGCTTTAAGGACTGGAGTTGTGGCTCTGAATGCACCCTTCTTTTCGCAAGGCCAAAGCTCTCCTTGCTGGGTAATCCATTAGAACTGCCGCGAACTGTGAATTCAGGGCACTCACACGCAGCTCAAATCTCCACTGTGGCTTTGAAAAATCTACCCCCAGTGTTATTCTAATGCGGCTGTTTGTCTCCTTGTGAACTTATAATGATAATAATGATAATAATGATAGTAATAATGACTGACACTTGTATAGTACCTTTCATCCAGAAGGATCCCAAAGTGCTTTGCAAACTGATTTGCAAACAACCGCACACCCATATTAAACACCCCGTCCCCATGTTAATGCAACATTAATGTTGCAAATGTGAAGCGGAAAAAGATGGGGAGTGCAGATTGCAGCTTCAGGAGCAGCATCCATACATGGTGCGCCTTGCCTATGAGCGTCTATCATTTACAGCATCACCTGGAAAATGCTGCACAGCAAATAATGCTTCCCAAACTGAAGGAAAGGTGATCAAAACCTTGTGCATCTGGCCGTGAAGGTAATTGGGTGGAAATTTTGCTCAGTCCCCTTCCTCAGGTGCTGATATGGAAAGCTGAGTTCTCTAATTTTCTATTTTTATTTGCTGCAATTGAGAGGGCAACATTAGACGTAGATGCCCAACAGTTAGAAGTAATGTGGCTAATGATGCTGCAATTGGACGAGTGAGGGAATGGAAAGAATCCTACCGACTTCAGAGAATGCTGCATCAAACATTTATTGAATTATCTGAAGAGCAGCAAAATTCCACTCTCTACCTTTCTTCTACTTATTATTATTTCCCCCTTGTTTTGTGTCTTTGCAAGGGGGAAAACATTATTTTCCTTTTTGCACCTTTATTCTTCAAAACTCTGGGTAACACCTTTTGGAACCAGACCTCACGTGACAAGTTTCAGCTACAAGGGGCTGTGCATCCATTTGGGCTGTGTTCCTCTGTTGATAGAGTAGATCAGCCCAATGTTAATGGTGCAAACGGTGCTGTTTTCAATGCACAATTAACCAAGTCAACACCGTGATGAATAAAAATTAAAGCTGGCATCAGGGAAGACCTCATACAAGTTGAAATCCGTTGTTCAGGTGCCTATGACTCTGAAAAGATCCTTATCTTTCAACATACACTTTTTGTCCCCCACGTAAGGTCAAATTACCTGCATCAAAAGACTGAAATAGAAGAATTTGAAGGAGAGGAATCTCTGTTTGAGAGTGAATGGATTAACAAAATCAACAGCCCAAACCTTTTTGACTCCGACCACCTGTGTGTTGCTTTTTGGGACCATCTGGACAGACAGGAATTTTTTCTTTTTTTTTTTTCCTGTATTGGAGATTTTCTCTATTTCTTTATACCTGCTTAAGGAGGTGAAAGTGCATACCAAAACACAATAGAAACTGACTGCATGCACAGGGCAAACACACACCAACTCATTGCTACAGCCGTTTAAAGAAATATTAAAACTAAGTCCTCCGTTAGGCCAGTCATTTCTCACATATTGGAAAGTAGATTCTGACCATGCAGATCATTTAGTAGTTCTGGCAGGAATTTGGCATTACTCTGGACTTGTCTGTCTGAGCTTCTGGCACAACTTTTATTGCAGGATAAATCTCTCAGCAGAGTTGGGAAATATAAGTACAGTTTTATCTATCAAGTTCCTTAAGGCTTTTCTTTCTCTGTTTTGAGAGGATATTTCCTGCCAGCTCTGTTTATCTTCACACTGAGATGACACCCAGAGAAAAAAAGAAAAAAAAAAAAGCACCAGCAATATACAGAATATAAACTATTTACTTTGAGAAGGCCTTCAACCTGTGTTTGCCTCAACATCCATATCAGACCACAAGGGTTAAAATTCCTTCCCCTGTAACTGTTGTTGGCAAGGCAAGTGGCAGACTGGCTTCCCAAATATCTTGAAGTTACTCTGGGGCTGAATTGAGCTTATAATTTTTGCACCATGAAGGTTTTCACCTCACCTCAAGTGAGGCTCTGGAGTGGCTGGCTTTGCTCAGCTCTGGGAGAATAGTAGTTAATAGTATCATTTTTGAATTTCTTATTAACAGACCAGCAAAACTGCAAGGCTGACAGCACTATTAAATATGACAAAGTCTTCTTTAAAACACTGACTGTTTGACTGGTGGGAGAGAAAAAAAAAAGTCATGGCATGATTTATATCCAGGTGTACAAGTCACAGACAATCCTCTACATCTTGTGTCCACAGAATGATCGCTCATCTCTAGTCAGCACAGCTCATCACAGATGGCTCATCTTGGCTCTGCAACACTGAAACTCATTTCAGTGTGTGACCCTGCACCTTTCCTGGGCAAACCACCCCCCCACAGCCCCCAAGCCATGGGAGGGTTTCCTCCAAACCTGAAGTGTTTGTAATTGATCCTTACACTGCACAGCTGTTTGTTCTGGGGGAAAATGTCATACCTGAAGTGGATGACATCACCCTTTGGGGTGAAGATTTCATAGCTGGGTTGATACGGTGGGAGGGTATCTCTAACCAGAAGGCCATTTTCAGTTGAAATTGAGGAGTTTGTTTAAAAAGGTTTTATGTACCTATCTGGGAGTTTTTGAGACAAAGAAGAAAAATGCATTAGGATTAGATTAGATGAGATTAGATTAAAAAAGGGCAGACATAGCTGACCAGATCAACAGTCAGTCTTTGTTCAATAGCCTGTCTCAGACAGTGGTCAATACCATCTGCTTCTCTGCAACAGGCAGGGCACCCTTCAGTGGGCAGCTATGGGGATAACACACTCATAAGGACAATGTCTTCCTAAACCCCATTAATTAGAAGTTGGTTTAGGCACTGAAGCAAGAAAGCTTTTATCCACTCTGAAGCTCTGGGATTTTTTTTTTTTTTTTAATCCTCACAATACTAAATCTGGATGTTCTTGCTACCTAATATAAGTCTAATCCCATTCTCCCCCTTCCCCTCCTCCCCCTAAACTGTCAAAATTTTGGTCTCAAATAGTAGTTTGTTTTTTTATTTTGAACTGAATTAAAGCTTTTGCTTGGACAGGAGTGAGAAACCTGTCTAATATCTCACCGCAGCTCTCCCCACTTCAGAACAAACAAGGAAGAACTACTTCACAAGGATTACTGAAATCAGAGATGACCAATTTTTTGTTATCTGGCTGTGATCACTAAAGCAGCCTGCAAAATGCCCTTCCATGTATTTTCACTTTTCACACTTAGCACCCATTTCCTTTATGAAACAAGTCTAGTAACTAAACCAGCTTGGAAGGGATCCAGGGGACATGTTTAGCATTCTGTATTTCAGACATCTTAAGTGCATGTTTCTTGGCTGGACCACTCTCTTTACACCCCATTTGAATAATACAAGGTTTTATTGAGAGGAAGAAGAGGTGTTATCCAAGAGAAAAAGGAGATACATCAGCTCTGACTCATTCCAAATGCCAGTCCATTGTTTCATTTTAGTGGATGATTGTGTAAGGTCAAGAATACAAACACAGGGCTCAGAGGGGGACAATGTTGGTAGTATTTCTCCACACAGAGGTTCAAAAAGTTTAAAAACACAACAAAATGTTTTTAGGCAATATTTTATAACTGCCAGACAGTTGAAGTTTGGTTTGTTTGGCCCATGTTTCCTGTTTGCATTTCGCAGAACCTTGAAGTGTTTGTGGAGGTTTTAGTATTGGTTCAGGGATCCCTAAAGAAATACTGTGAGGTACTTTTCTTGAGGCAATAGTTTTTTGGGTTGGTTCACTTTGTTATAGCGGCATGTCCTTTACCTCGTGAACCATTAAATTGGTCACCTGTAAAACCTTATAAAAAGAAATTTTCCTCATAAGGAAAAGAATATTTTTTTTTTTCCTTCTAGAGTTTTTAGGGAAGAGCTCAAATATCGTGGTAAGTTTGTTCCAATGAGCGAAAGGGTACTTGCCAGAGGTCTCCTTTCTCCTCTGTGAGTAGTGATGCCCAGGTGGACTTCATGTCTGGCAGTGAATTGCCCCTTTTAAAGCAGAGGAGACAAGCAGTGCAACTTAAAGACTAAGTTAAGCCTACAGAGATAAAAGAATATGAGTCATTCAAACTTCCACCTGGTGTTGCTCTGACATTCTTTAATAAAAAATTACAGCTTTCAAATGAAATACCTTATTTTTAAAATGTGCTTGTATGTGAAATATTTGGAAAAATATTGAAATATTTGAAAAAATGTTCCCCTTTTTTCAGGTGAAAGGGGAACATATTTTGAGCAGATGCAGTTTTGGTATTTGCCTGCTGAGCTACAGCTTTTAAAGGCAGGACTTCCCATTCTACCATTTAATCATAAGGAGGTAGACAGGATTTAACAGTTCAGATCCAGAGTGGTATAGAGGTCCTTGGAGATACCTGAAAATCTATACCCAGAAAACATCTGAAGAATATGTCTCTGCTTATCTATGGTTGCATGTATATGTGGGGTTTTGTTTTATTTTATAACAAGATGTATTGGCTAACTGGGAGCATTTTATTAAAGAGAAAAGTCTGGGTAAAGCGAGCAAACTATTCACTGCCAAAATTTACCCAGAAGTACCTGTGTAATTGAATTTGGCCAGCTCTAGCAAGATATTTGATTTTCTATAATTGGATTGGCTAATGGGGGGAAGAGGGTGGGGAGAGGGAGGAACTGGAAAGTTATCTATCTCCCTTGACAAAATGATCCAGTGAGTTGGGAAATTTCTCTGCCCTCAGGGAAAGAAGGGCCAGATAAAAACAAGAAAAAAAAGCAAGTGATAGACTGAAGCAAGAGGTAGGGCTGGAAAACAGGGGTTAGTCTATGGCTCTGCTACAGACTCCTGAGATGCTTGTGGGCAAGCCATTTAATCTTCCCGTGCTTAAATTCTCCTCTCTGTGCCTGTCTTATTTCATATTTTGAGTTCTCTGGGTTGCAAGTGTGCTACCTCACACAGCAAAAACTCTCACTGAACAACCGAAAGCCAGTGGGTGAATGAGGATGTAGAAAAGAGTTTTGGAAGGGCTATCATGTCTCCAGCACACATCTGTTTCTGCCACATTATTGGAGACACATTGAATTAAAGGATTTGGGCAATTTATTTCGGGCATTCAGCAATCCCGGACATAGCCAGAGCATGCAGCTCTGCTCTGGGTGTGTATCTGGCAGGAAGTGTCCTGAAGTGAGAGGGTCACTCTCACAGGAGAGTCATGATACTAAATATTTTTGAGGAACAAGATCAGTTCTATTGGACCATACAATAGGTTCATCCAGCTAAAGTTCCTCTCATCAGAGTTGGAGCACTGGGCTAAAGTAGGTGAGAAAGATTATATTTATCCTGAGCAATCCCCTAAACTCCAATAATTTCCAGTTCAGAGGGTTCTTGAGGTTCAGCCTACGTACAGTCAGCAGCCTTCCCTGCATTCCCATGTTCATCCCTGCACACAGGACCCATGATAAACAGGGAAAGCAAGGCAACCTCACCTCATCATACAGCTATGTGATTGCCAGTAATATGACTTTTAAAAATATGGAGCCCAAACTTGTCACTACAGCAAGATCAGATGGGACAGGAGTGAGAATTTAACCAAGGGGATAGAGACCGACATCTTAGATAAACCCTCCCCACCTCTGTATACAAGCAATACTTTAATACTGGCGTTAGGAATACATTAAGTTTGGCAGTATTGTGACACTTTTGGATAACAATATCTAGAAATACTCTATTGCCATCCTTATTCTTCATTAAAAATGCAACATTTTCATTTTAAGGGATTTTAAAATGTCTAATCAATCTTCTCTAAAACATGAGATAGATTTAAAGCCAAGACAGAGTAAAATCTTTGGTTCTTGGACACAACTGTAGATTGAAATGATTGCTAGAGTCCTTTTTTAGTAAGTAGAGCTAGGTTTTCTAAAAAAATGAAATTAATGTCATCAAGTTGTGTGTGTGTTAGCCTATGACTCTTTCCTGATTACATTATTGCATGATTCAGCTGAACAGAATAAATTCTATTTATTTTGCAGATAGATGAGCTATTTCACTGAGGACTGTAAAACTTTTTGAAATTAAAATAGATAGAGAAGGAAGAAAGAAGAAGAACACATACCTAAATCTTTCTTTAAGATTTAATGACAGTCTACTTCTAAGAGCAACCTGTTGGGAGGGCAGGTTTTATAGCCTTACAAAACTGCGTCCTGGGTTACCTTCCGTATACCAAGCCTCGCCTGCCTGCACTTTGTAGGAAATTGTACCCTCCAGTATCAATATACATGAAGCCAACTTCCTTAATCAGTTTAAAAGCGTTTTGAAAATGTATTTTGTGGGTGTCTCACTGGCTGAATCTTTTATTTATGGGCTTGTACTGGGATGGTCATTTGAATTTTTGTTTTGAGTCCATATTTTATTATGCATTTTATTTGTTTTTTATTGAAAGCTTTCTGAAGCACTAAGAAAGATCCTGGGCAAGAGATTGAATAAAAGCAAACTCATTTCAAAACCCCTCCCTGGTCTTTCATTCTCTTCCCTCTGCAGATATGCTCACACCCAGATTTCTGCCCTCTATTTCATAGCATATACCACTACTTTATTTTCATCTTCTCTGAAAACCTAGCAATTTCTGTTATTTCTAAGAACAACCAGCCATCAAAATGCTAATAGGTGTGATAGGAACTGTATTAAGTCTATTTATTTTTTATTAAACCTGAAGAAACACAGGAGTTTCCTTATTTTCCTGAAAGTTTAGGATTGTTTTTTCCCATCAGGTTTCTGTCTCTGAAAGAAATTTCATAAAAATAAAGTAAACATAACTTAAAGATTTTTTAGAAATTTTCCAATTATTAAAAAGATAATTTTGAGATCAGGCTTTCTCCCTTCTTTTTAAAAAGGAATCCTTAATAAAATTGCTAAAATTTTGTGGGGGAAAAAATACATTTTCCTGAAAAGAGAGTGAAAGAACAGTGTGTCCTGTTTTCTGATTTGCTTTGTATTTTCTTCTGCTGTTCCCCATATACTGGCAATTCTTCAAAATGGGCTATTCCACAGACAGATGAAGTTACAGCGTCCAAGTCCATAAAGATACTTCCCACTCAGACTTCTGGCCTACTCTCACTTTCCTTTGGAAACTGATGAAAAGTAAAATCTTAGAGGAAGCCAGTGATGTGTTCCAGAGCTTTTTACTACTGGCTGACCATGCTACAGGAGTAAAATGCTGTCCTGGATTCCAAAATGCCATCAGTTTTGAACAGATCATCTGCTGATAGAGTTACACACAAATACAGGAAGAAAAATGAAAGACTTAGATGCCAAAGAGAATTTTCGTAAATGAAAAGTATATTAGGTTGTAACCACCCTGGGAAATAAAGAAAGCCCTTTTATTTAGGATCTTGAATACTCACTCAGACAGATCTAGAGGAAATACATAACAGAAAACTATTGGCAAAATTGCATCCTACATCACCTCATCCATCCTCCCAGTTCTTTTTTTTCCAACAGTGTTGAGATTGTAGGTGTCTTCTGAATATGGCTGTCCACAGCCATGCTACTGGACATTTACTAACTATGAGCCTCACCACACTCTTCCCCCTTTATTCCAAACTATCCCACTTAGAGAGCCATTTATGTTTATATTTTACTTAAAAGACTAAGTCAACATCCTAAGCTACATCATGTATATCCAGCTTATAAAAAGCCAATTTTACAGAACACCTTTTTTAGGTTCTGTAACTCACATTTTGTGGGTCTATAGCACCAATGGCCTGGCATGCATGTTTTCAATGTAAATTATATTTGTAAATTGCACAACTACATGATGAAGAGCAGAACAGGTGATTAACTGCATTAACCACACACCTTTGACCAGGTCACCTACACTCTGTGCACTTATTTATCACCCCTGTGTCAGGCAAACAAGCTTAAGATTTCAAGAAAACCATAGAAATGCTGACAGATCTATCCCCAAAGTGCTCAAATACCAGCATTTTCTTCAGCACTTGCAACGAAGAGTCATATACTGAAAACAGGCAGATGAACTCTAACTGTACTTTAACATCACATGGTCCAGCTGGACACAGATCAATATATAGTTCATGTTTTCTTTTTTTGGTATAATTTTTTTAACATGGGAAAAAAAATAAATGTAAGCTTGAAAGACTGAACACCTGTAAAGTTGTGATGCATTCTTTGTACAAAAATAAATGTTTCAATTTGACTGAGCTAAAAATCTTGTAAGAACATATTTCTCCTAAGCCTTTTGCATAACACTTAGGTCAGGAGGAGCTTTTCATCACACTACTACTTAAAACCATGAGTAAAATAGCTGGAGATTAAATATGCGTTGGAGAAAGGATCCTTGAGCTGGCAGGGGGTGGAGACTTGAATGCTAAAGTGATGATCATGCTGTCACCACACAATCTGATTGATATTTTTACAAGATGAGGGCAAGCTCAAACAAAACATCTCCATCCCATTTTGGTAAAGCAGAAGCCAGGGTAGTACCTAGGAAATTTCTGCACACTTTTTTTTTTCCCCCCACATACGGATGCAACTGCACCTTCAGTGATTTCCAAGCAAACAGGAATCTTTGCCATCATGGATATCACAGTGTTGTAATGAGGAACTGCTGAGGAACAGGACATAATATTTTGGGTTTGGTACCTCAAGAACATTTCTCCTCCAGGAGGATGGAGTGAGTTTAAGTTTATCCAGCCAGATGTGGTCATTGAACACAGATTACTTCATCTGAGCGAGTCACATTTGATATACTCTGTAATCAACAAAGAGAAATGTGTGCTTTTGGGACACAATTCATTTGACTGATTTTAGATCTCAACATTAGGATGAAAGGAATCACATCATAAAAGAGTGTACTTCTCTCTGCCGACCACAACAGAAGACCATGCTGATTAGCTCAAGCGTATGTAGAAAAAATATGAATCTCTGTAGCTAGAGATGATGCGCAGCATGTGTGTATAGACAGACTGTAATGGGAGTACTAGTAAGAAAAGGTGGGACAAGGGAGTAATTAAATAAAATCTCATCTTTTCTTATTCAAAATTTAAATATAGAATACGGCAAAGTGGCTGAACAAGAATTAACTGACAGAGTTAATGAGATGGGGGGGAAAACACTTGGAACAGAACGAGCACTGGGTTTGGTGTATCAGGATTCCTGTGTGTACCTTGCAAATTTACAATGTCAAATTGACATAATTTGAAGGAGATGGCGGGCATTATCCTAGGAAAAAAAAAAGAAAAAGCAGCCCATTTCTAATTTGCATATGCATATTTATTTATCTGATATAGCAGCAAATTCTGCTGTTCTCTGAGCGGCACCTTTGCATCTTACAAATTTTTCCCCATTTGCACAATTAGTGCTGGCAGATAAATGTGCTGGCTGGTGAAGCATTCCCTTCTATCCTTTCCCCT